>CP125978.1:475394963-475477436 GCA_030063025.1 Avena longiglumis | reverse complement strand
CAGTTACATATTGCTCAATTAGCTTGCAAGCATGTGACTGGCTCACAAGGATCACATATCACGGAACGAGAAAAGAGTACTTATCCAGAACGAGGTTGAACTAGGTATGCGAGATACCGCATCATAACCTCTGATAAGTAAACTATCGTGAGACAAAGGGAAATTGGTATCGTATGTAAGTGGTTCATTCGACGCAAAGTAATCGAGAAATATGTGGAGCCATATGAATTTCCAGATTCTTCTATTGGTTATTGTTCAGAGAAGTGTCTCGATCATGTCCGCATAATTCACGAACCGTAGGGAGACACACTTAAGGATTCGACGTTGTTTGAGTAGTTATGGTATTATGAGAAAGAGAATGAATGTTGTTCGGAGTCTTGATGGATCCGAGATATCACGAGGTGATCCGGAATGGTCCGGAGAATAAGATTCATATAAGGAAAGTCCTGCTTTGGAGTTCGGGAATGATTCCTGTTTTCATCCTGAATGTTCTGTAGGTTCCGGATTGTCCCAAGACTGGGGGAGGGTACATGAATGTGTCATTACATATTGAATGATTGCATCATGTACTAAGTGTTCTTGCTGTTCCAAAACTGAAAAGTCAAACTGCCGCTTTGAAAGTCAAATTAAAACAGAACCTAAAACATGAAAACTTGGGAAACAGGAACTGTGGGAAACAAGCAAGAGGTGGTTGAACCGACTTGGGAGGAGTCCCTCCAAGCGGCGCCAACCAAGGACGACTTGGGAGGACTCCCCTCCCCAGCCGCCCTCCCACCTATAAAAGGAGGGTGGCCTCCTCCTCAGACACACAAGTTCATATCCTCTAATCTCCTGGTTTAGAGCCGCTTTGGTTTAGAGCTTCTAATTGCTCTAGCCTGGTTTAGAGCCTTCTAATTGGTGTGTCTAATCCTAGACCACTAATAGCTCTCTCATACTCCACCATACTCGCTCAAAAGGAGAAGCCTCATGATCTCCCTCTACTTGGACCATTGCCTCTTGGAATCGCGAGGAGAGTGCTACAACCTCCGCCTGCCGGAACAAGGGAGAGGAAGGTCTTCGTCAGCGAACGTGTGACTGATCAAGGAAGCACTTAACGCATAGCCGGAAGGATCGCTCACACGATCTTGAGATCGGAAGAGTACGACTACATCACCCACGAGAATCCGCCTCATTAAACACTTTGGAATCTTCGAGGGTGTTATTTCATCGACTCGTTGCTACAATCTAGTAGATAGATCTTGGCTTGTTTGTTTGTATGCGATAGAATTTTTGTTTTCCATGCTACGAACCCCTACAAAGGGTATCAGAGCCGTGTCTATATGTAGATCACAGACGAGTAGAACACAATGGTCATTGTGGGCGTTGATGCTTTTATTGTCGATTGCTTCTTGTGTACTTTGCATCTTGCGGTATGTTGGGATGAAGCGGCCCGGGCTAACCTTACATGACATCGTTCATGATACTTGCTCCACGCTTGACATGCAACTTGTATTGCATAAGTGGCTTTGCGGGTGCATGTTTCTCCTAGCATAGTTAAGATCCAATTTACAATCGGTGATTAACAATACTAGTATCAATGTTGTGGTTCTTGTTCGTAAGTTAGAACGACACTTATTGAAAGCCCCAAAACCACGTAAAATATGCAAAGAAAGTAGAGGCGTCTAACTTGTTTTAGGGTGCAGATGATGTGATATGGCCATGATTCCGATTATATATGATGTATGCAATGTTCCTTATTGTAAGTCGGCAACCGGTGAGCCATATGGTTGTTTTAATTTCATAAGACCCGCGTGTCTATTCAAAGTAGTTGTAATAGTTGAAGCGGTGAAGACAATCATGGAGCAGCGTCATTGACCTTGATGCAATGCGGTAATGATGAAGATCATGTTCGTGCTTGAAGATGGAGATCGGAAGCACAAAGAAGAAAGGCCATATCATATCACATATTATGAATTGCATGTGATGTTAATCCTTTATGCATCTTGTATTGCTTAGTAGACGACGGTAGCATTATAAGATGATCCTCAAGCACACAATTTCAAGTTCTTAAGTGTTCACCCTTAGTTAGCACCGTTGCTAAAGCTTGTTGTTTCAAGTACCACGTGATGATCGGGTGTTAGATTCTCATGAGTGTATACAACGTAGCAAGCCAGATTTTCTTATGGAAGCTAAGGTTGATCTTGACGAGCCTAGCATGCATACATGGTCTCGAACACGGATCACCGAAAGGTAAAGCATGAGTCATATAGTAGATATGATGAACATGTTGATTGTTCGCCATTGAAGTTGCATCAACTCTCGTGATGATCGGTTTTGATGTGGTGGATTTGGTTCGTGTGATCACTAAAACAATGTGAGGGATATTGTTTTGAGTGGGAGTTCACCTAGATTAATTTAATTAATAATTAGAACTCAATTTATCATAAACTAAATCAAAGTGAATTTGCATAATTGTTGTAGTAATTGGCATCCGTTTACCACCTTGCGCTTAGTTTTAATTGAGATGATAGAACTATAGAATTCTGGTTAGTTACTTTACGAACTGGTATCGTATTGATTTGAAGTGTTAATCTAAAGTTTAAAAGTCCTATTGCAAACTTTCAGAAAGTTCCGGTTACTCCATGAAGTTTAATAATTAGTATTAAATCAAGAGTAACAATTCCAAGTGTTAGTATTTAAATATCATGTTTGTCTCCATGATTCTTGATTTTCAAAGGATTCTCTTAATATCAAGGTTATCTACGATCTGAAAGAGTTGTTTCAGAAACCATGTTGTCTGGAAGATATTGTGATATCTGAAACGAAGTATTGGTTACAACATGATAGAGTATAATATGGCAAAAGTCATGTTCTCATATTTGATGAGAATTTGCAAAAGGTTGGAGACACTAGTTGTCCTAATACTCCAAAAGGTTTTGGAGAGCAACATTATACTTGCGATTCACCGTTACAAGCTAAAAGTAGCTTGATCATGGATAAATCCATGATGAGGGTGAATATTTGATGTAGGTAAAATGTTTACTACACCAAGAGATTACTAAAGAAAGGAATTTGAAAGAACACCAAACATTTGATAATGGTGAACTACTTCAAAGTGCAAGTCCAAAGACATTGGTATTTAACTATACACGCTTTGGACTATGTGTCATATGAATGACTCCACTATTGATGTTGATAGATTCTTTCAAACAGAAAAGGAAATACTGAAAGAGAATCTCATAAATATATGGCAGAAAGGAAAAGACTAGAATTGTTCAGCTTAAGTATATAGATGATATACATGTTATGGCTATATTCTTTGCTTATTAAACAATGTGGTTCTCAAGTATTTGATACTGAATTTGTTGAATCGTCATACGAAACAACACAATTCATGAACTACAATGGCCTAAGTAACTAGCAAAAGAATATGTGATGATGTTCATCGAGAACAAATAAAGGGTTATTGTGTTGCTCGTTAAACATCAAAAGCTTGCCTTCAAAGATTTGTTTTATCAGGTATTATGAGAACAAAAGGGTTTTTCAAATAATTGCCGTAATCCATAAAAGATGGATTCGCAAATCTCGTTGGAGACATCACATCCATAAAACTAGTGCTAAAAATGTCGAAAGACAAATTGATTGAAAGATCACTTCGGAAGTGACATTGCCGTTTAAATTATATTGGAAAGAAAACATGAAGAAACTCCATGTGGACGGAATTTTGGAGTCTTTTGATTTTTGATCAAATGACGCTTGTGAAACTTTCCTAGAGATAATTAAAACTTCGTTCATAGGCCAAAAGGGAACGAATGACTAGCTTATTGGAACTTGTACATATTGTTGTACGGAATCCATTATGTGTAGTCAAGAGCGATGGATTTCAACTTCATGTGCTTTCTCCGAAAATTTGAGTGAATATATGAATATTTACTTAATAAGGATGAAGTGTGAAATATTTGAAAAGTTCAAAGATTTTCAAGATGAAGTGCAAAATCATTGCAACAAGAATATAAATAGTTTATGATAAGATTATAAAGGAAGATATTTGAGTTACAAGTTTTGTAGGGGTTCGTAGCATGGAAAACAATAATTTTCTATCGCATACAAACAAACAAGCCAAGATCTATCTACTAGATTGTAGCAACGAGTCGATGGAATAACTTACCCTCGAAGATTCCAAAGCGGTTAATGAGAGCAGGTTCTCGTGGGTGATGTAGTCGTACACTTCCGATCTCAAGATCGCGTAGACGATCCTTCCCATTCTGCATTCCGCAGCGCTTCACTTGATCGGTCACGTTAGATTCGACAAAGACCTTCCTCTCCTTGTTCCAAAGAAGCGGAGGTTGTAGCACTCTCCTCGCGATTCCTAAAGACAACGGCGTGATACCTAAGTAGAGGGAGATCCTGCAGGCTTAAGCCGGAGCGAGTATGGTGGAGGATGAGAGAGCTATTAGTGGTCTAGGGTTTAGACACACCAATTAGAAGGCTCTAAACCGAAGGCTAGGGCAATTAGAAGCTCTAAACCAAAACGGCTCTAAACCGGAGATTAGAGGATAGGAACTTGTGTGTCTAGAGGAGGAGGACCTGCCCCTCCTTTTATAGGTGGGAGGCGGCCAAGGGAGGGTAGTCCCTCCCAAGTCGGCCTGGTTGGTGCGCCGCTTGAGGGACTCCTCCCCAAGTCGGTTCCAACCACCTCTTGCTTGTTTCCCACAGCCTGTTTTTAGCCGTTTGACTTTCAAACTGGCCGTTTGACTTTTCTGTTTGGGATTCAATTTAATCCTTTATTTGGAACAGCGAGAACACTTAGTACATGATGCAATCATTCCAATATGCAATGACACATTCATGTACCCTCCCACCCCACCCCGGAGTCTTGGGACAATCCAACCTTCTAGAACATTCCGATGAAAACAGGAATCATTCCCGAACTCAAACGGGACTTTCCTTATATGAATCTTATTCTGGACCATTCCGGATCACCTCGTGATATCCCGGATCCCATCCGAGACCAAAACAACATTGGTCTCTTTCTCATAATACCATAACTACTCAAACAACGTCAATCCTTAAGTGTGTCTCCCTACGGTTCGTGAATTATGCGACATGATCGAGACACTTCCGAACAATAACCAATAGAGGAATCTGGAAATTCATATGGCTACATATTTCTACGATTACTTACATCGAATGAACCACTTACATACGATACCAATTTCCCTTTGTCTCACGATAGTTTACTTATCCGAGGTTATGATCGCAAGATCTCGCATACCTAGTTCAACCTCATCGATAAGTACTCTTTCTCGCCCTGATATGTGATCCCTTGTGAGCCAGTCACATGCTTGCAAGCTAATTGGATGACATTTCACCGAGAGGGGCCAGTATATCTATCCGTCATATGGATGGACAAATCCCACTCTTGATCCATGTGTTTCAACCAATACTTTCTGAACACTCAATGCCACCTTTATAGCCACCCTGTTACGGTGTGGTGTTTGATGACATCAAAGCATCCATCCGGTAAAGGTGATATGCATGATCTCATGGTCTAAGGAATTAGGTTACTATGTATCAGAAAGCATATAGCAATTGAACTAATGAAATGACTTGATCTTTATGCTACGCTTATCTATAGGAGTATGTCCATCACATCATTCTCCTAATGATATGATCCATTGTTAATAACATCTCTATGTTCATGATCAGAAACCATGATCATATATTAACCAACAAGCTAGTTTAACAAGAGGCTTTACTAGGGACTCTTATTTTAGTTTACAAATCACACAAGTATTAATGTTTCCGGTTAATACAATTATAGCATGGTATGTAAACATTTATCATAAGTGTGAAGATATGATAATAACCACTTTATTATTGCCTCTTGGGCATATCTCCAACAGTCTCCCACTTGCACTAGAGTCAATAATCTAGTTTCAAACATTTGTGTATTCAACACCTATGGCTTTCCGGTGTTGTATGTACACGATTGCTAGCGGTCAACTGATCTTCGGATCTGACACTTCCAGGTCCGTGTGTAATTGCATGTCTTTGCGTCTCTACGCATCACTCATTCTCTAACGAGATGGCTTTGTAAAAATTTGGTCTTTCGGTGTGACCTTTAGCTCTTTGGGGTTAAAACATGTTGATAATATTGTCGCACAATATGTCTTCATAGTATTATCCCACTGTGAACTACACCTAGTTTGATAACAAACTACTTGACACAGATGCCCTCTTTTGCTGCTAAAATAGCAGTCATATACTTAGCCTTTTGTTGTAGTATCTGTCATAATGTCTTAACTTTGGAACTCATCCAAATCCATTATGGAACTTACTTTCCATTATATTGTGCCACCCTTAGTTTAGATTGAGATAAACTTAATTTGTATTTTGTGACAAAACTAGTATAAATGTAGTACTTTTACAATGAACTAACCATCTATTTGTCACTTCTACAAATATTATACTCTTAGTTCTTCCAAAAGATCATAAGAATATCCTTACTATTGTCCAATGATCATCTTACTTAATCATTAGATATGCTCACAACATTTAGAGCATAGGACATATCTGGATTTGTACATATCACAAGATGATTGATATAAATACTCTTTGTGATTTCATACATCAAGTATCAATCTATACTTGATTATTTGTTTCACTTTACCAAATGTCAATACACTTGAATATATCATCAACATTTGAACTCTTTCAATCCTTTAAATGCGACAAGAACCTTTCTTGTAGTTTCTATATTGAACTCATTCAATATCTCGTCTATGTACTTGGCACAACCATATTAGCGTCTATTGATGCCAAATATTTGGGTTTTGCCTAAGTCTTTCATCGGGATGAAATTCTTAATATGTGTTAATAAAAGATACATTATTTCCAATCAACAATATGTCTTCCACATAATGTATTAGAAACATGTCTTAGCGCTCCCACTTAATTTCTTGCAAATGCAAGCATCTCCATCGTCTCTGATGAACTTTTAAACTCCTTTAACAGTTTCATCACAGTGAAGATTCCAACTCCGCGATGCTCACTTTAACCAATGAAGTTTGCATATGCTTTTAGCATCCTTTTGAATTAACAAAACCCTATGGACCATGTTATGCACATGTCCTAGGTAATGATTCTATTAGAAGAACTTGTTTTGCTTATTCAACTACCATATAACAAATTATATGTAGTGGTTGCTACATTAATCCGTCTAGACTAAATATCACTATGAAAGATCAAATCTTGTCATAGTCAACCTTTGAACATTTTGTGAACTCTTTCCCAACATGTCGACTATTTCATAGATGTAAAACATCCATGTCTATTTCTTTATAGATCCAGACACAACTGTAAGGTCTTACACCTTTCTCGAGGGTCCTTCAAGTTCAAAACTTGATTTCTCGTGTATGGAACTATCACGGATTTTATGGCTTCAAGCCATTTGAGTCGAGGGCTCATCATCGCTTCTTTGCACATAGTCGGATCATTATTGTCAAATAATGATTTAACTTTCAACTCTTGGTATTTGATTGTTTATCCGTCCTACTTGTTTCAATAGGGACTTGGATCTCCGTGACCACAACCTTTGAGTCGTGAGCCATGAGCATTGTTTGCTAACTCCGGAACACTTTTCGGCGTTGCGCATCTTTGCACATATAGCTAAGGTTCTTTTAACCTTATCAAAGTTCTATTCTCCTCCCACTTTTCTTTTCACGAAAAATTCCTTCCCAAAGAAACTTGACGTTCTAAGCGACAAATACTTTTGTCTCTGGTGTTATGGAGGAATACTTAACAAAGACAGGTTCATCCGACTTTGGTTGCAAACATATTTCTTATGCATAGCATACCAATGTTTAAGAAAGGACAACTTGGGTTTTATCCCAAACCATAACATATGGTGTCATTTCAACGGATTATGATGGAGCTCTTTTCAGTGGAAAAACTGTAATCTCTAAAGCTTTTAATCTTTAAAATATAATGGCAGTTTTATGAATTACACCTTCGATCTTACCATGTCAAACAAGGTTTAATTACATATCTCGAACGCTCCATACTCTTATGGTGTTTCGGGAAATGCAAATCCACGGAACGATTCCATAAATCTTAGGTATTATGCTAAACTTTGTAACTCAAATATCTTCCTTTATGATCTTTATCATAAACTGTTTATATTCTTGTTACAATGATTTTGCACTTCATCTTGAAAGTCTTTGAACTTTTCAAATATTTCACACTTCATCCTTATTAAGTAAATATTCATATATTCACTCAAATTTTTGGAGAAAGCATATGAAGTTGAAATCCATCGCTCTTGACTATACATAATGGACTTCATACAACAATATGTACAAGTTCTAGTAAGCTAGTCATTCGTTCCTTTTTTTGGCCTATGAACGAAGTTTTAATTATCTCTAGGAAAGTTTCATAAGCGTCATTTGATCAAAAATCAAAAAGACTCCAAAATTCCATCCACATGGAGTTTCTTCATGTTTTCTTTCCATTATAATTTAAACGGCGATGTCACTTCCTAAGCGATCTTTCAATCAATTTGTCTTTCGACATTTTTAGCACTAATTTTATGGATGTGATTTCTCCAACGAGATTTGTGAATCATCCATCTTTTATGGATTACGGAAATTATTTGAACAACCCTTTTGTTCTCATAATACCTGATAAAACAAATCCTGAAGGCAAGCTTTGATGTTTAACGAGCAACACAATAACCCTTTATTTGTTCTCGATGAACATCATCACATATTCTTTCGCTAGTTACTTAGGACATTGTAGTTCATGAATTGTGTTGTTTCGTATGACGATTCACACCAACAAATTCAGTATCAAATACTTGAGAACCACATTGTTTAATAAGCAAAGAATATAGCCATAATATATATATCATCTATATACTTAAGCTGAACAATTCTAGTCTTTTCCTTTCTGCCATATACTTATGAGATTTTCTTTCAATATTTCCTTCTCTGTTTGAAAGAATCTATCAACATCAATAGTGGAGTCATACATATGACACATAGTCCAAAACATGTATAGTTAAATACCAATGTCTTTGGAATTGCACTTTGAAGTAGATCACCATCATCAAATGTTTGGTGTTCTTTCAAATTCCTTTATTTAGTAATCTCTTGGTGTAGTAAACATTTTACCTACATCAAATATTCATCCTTATCATGGAATTGTCCATGATCAAGCTACTTTTAGCTTATAACGATGAATTATGAGTATAATGTTGCTATCCAAAAACCTTTTGGAGGATTAGGACAACAAGTGTCTCCAACCTTTTGCAAATTCTCATCAAAATATGAGAACATGAACTTTGCCATATTATACTCTATCATGTTGTAACCAAAACTTCGTTTCAGATATCACAATATCTTCCACACATCATGGTTTCAAACAACTCTTGGATCCTAGATAACCTTGATATTAAGAGAATCCTTTGAATATCAAGAATCATGGAGACAAACATGATACTTATATACTAACACTTGGAATTGTTACTCTTGATTTAATACTAATTATTAAACTTCATGGAGTAACGAACTTCTTGAAAGTTTGCAATAGGACTTTTAAACTTTAGATTAACACTTCAAAACAATACGATACCAGTTAAGAAGTAACTAACCAGAATTCTATAGTTCTATTATCTCAATTATAACTAAGCGCAAGGTGGTAAACGGATGCCAATGACTACAACAGCTATGCAAATTCACTTTGATTTAGTTTATGATAAATTGAGTTCTAATTAAATTAATCTAGGTGAACTCCCACTCAAAACAATATCCCTCACATTGTTTTAGTGATCACACGAACCAAATCCACCACATCAAAACCGATCATCACGAGAGTTGATATAGCTTCAATGGCGAACAATCAACATGTTCATCATATCTACTATATGACTCATGCTCTACCTTTCGGTAATCCGTGTTCCTGAGGCCATGTATGTACATGCTAGGCTCGTCAAGATCAAACCTTAGTTTCCGCATGAGCAAATCTGGCTTGCTCACGTTGTATACACTTGTATAATCTAACACACCCGATCATCACGTGGTGCTTCGAAACAACAAGCTTTAGCAACGGTGCTAACTAAGGGTGAACACTTTATGACTTGAAATTTATGTGCATGAGGGATCATCTTATAATGCTATCGTCGTCTACTAAGCAATACAAGATGCATAAAGGATTAACATCACATGCAATTCATAATATGTGATATGATATGGCCTTTCTTCTTTGTGCTTCCGATCTCCATCTTCTAGCACGAACATGATCTCCATCATCACCGACATTGCATCAAGGTCAATGATGCTTCTCCATGGTTGTCACCGGCTTCAACTATTACAACTACTTTGAATAGACACGCGGGTCTTAGCAATTTAAAGACAACCATATGGCTCTGCCCGGTTGCCAACTTACAATAAGGAACATTGCATACATCATATATAATCACAATCATGGCCATATCACATCACAAGACACCCACAAAAACAAGTTAGGCGCCTCTAATTTTCTTTGCATGTTTTACGTGGTTTGGGGCTTTCAATAAGTGTCGTTCTAACTTACGAACAAGAACCACAACATTGATACTAGTATTGTCAATCACCCGTTGTAAATTGAATCTTAACTATGCTAGGAGAAACAGGCACCATAAGCCACTTATGCAATACAAGTTGCATGTCAAGCGTGGAGAAAGTCTCATGAACGATGTCATGTAAGGTTAGCCCGGCCTCTTCATCCCAACATACCGCAAGATGCAAAGTACACAAGAAGCAATCGACAATAAAGCATCAACGCCCACAATGACCATTGTGTTCTACTCGTAAACAGATCTACATATAGACACGGCTCGATACCCTTTGAGGGGTTCGTAGCATGGAAAACAAAAAATTCTATCGCATACAAACAAACAAGCCAAGATCTATCTACTAGATTGTAGCAATGAGTCGATGGAATAACTTACCCTCGAAGATTCCAAAGCGGTTAATCTAGAGCAGTTCTCGTGGGTGATGTAGTCGTACACTTCCGATCTCAAGATCGCGAGACGATCCTTCCACAAGGCTCGTTAGGCGCTTCCTTGATCGGTCACACGTTCGGTACTGACGAAGACCTTCCTCTCCTTGTTCCAAGAAGCCGGAGGTTGTAGCACTCTCCTCGCGATTCCTTGAAGACATCGACGTGGTACCTAAGTAGAGGGAGATCATGAGCTTCGCCTTAAGCCGAGCGAGTATGGTGGAGTATGAGAGAGAGCTATTAGTGGTCTAGGGTTTAGACACACCAATTAGAAGGCTCTAAACGAAGGCTAGGGAAATTAGAAGCTCTAAACCAAAACGGCTCTAACGGAGATTAGAGGATAGGAACTTTTGTGTCTAGAGGAGGAGGCCCTGCCCTCCTTTTATAGGTGGGAGGGCGGCCAAGGAGGAAGTCCTCCCAGTCGGCCTTGGTTGGTACGGCTTGAGGGACTCCTCCCAAGTCGGTTCCAACCACCTCTTGCTTGTTTCCCACAGTTTCTGTTTTAGCTGTTTGACTTTCAAATGGCCGTTTGACTTTTCATTTGGGATTCAATTTAATCCTTTATTTGGAACAGCGAGAACACTTAGTCTTGCCTGCCAAAACCCACCGTGAGCAGCGATCGGCAACACGGCCGGGAGGCTCCGGGGCTCTGGTGGGCCTGGTCCCTCGGTGACGGCCCGCAAAGCTCGACACGTCCCGGCTTGGTTCGAGGCGTGACCTATACCTGGTCGAAGGTGAAGGATTGCTCAATTGATTTCTGCATGGTAAACAAGTATCGTAAAATTCGAGCCGTGGTCGGCTCCGGTTTCCAGAAATCGGCTCCTAGAGCCGATTGCCCCATGGTTCTGCATTAGATTTACGATAACATGGGGTTTTGATCATTATAAGTTAAATCGATCTCTGACGGTTTAATGTTTTCACCACGTAATCGAACGTCCTACACGTGATTGAGCACGATGCACGCATGGATGAAGAATATTAACCCTAGAGGCCTAATAACCAACGTAAAGTCAATTACGGAACAATCTTCTCTAGAACGAATAAGCCACGTCCCTATGTACTACTGGATCATCCAACCCGTTTGTAAGGCCTGATTACGTAGATATTAAACTAAACCTTGGTGAACAAGGCACAACTATAACAGATCGAAACAACTAAATAGAGATCAAGCAAGATGCTACCCTTACACTTTGGGAAAAGGTGCAAGGGTAGCGAGATAGCTAAAGGTAGCATAACTTCGACGATAGTAACGAAAAAGCACCGATGCTAGCCTCAAACAATCTATGATAAAGGTATTACTCGCCATCAACAACGCTTGATGCAGTAAAACCAGGTAAAGCATAAGTAGATTTGCCTAGATCGCAAGATGCGATCTAGGCAAAGATGGCACTACCGAAAGAAACCCTAGAAACAAGGGGTGGCGATCACGAGATTGTGTTTGTTGTGAACGTGGTTGTCCTCCTTTTTCGATAACCTTAGGTACATATTTATAGTCCGGAGACTCTCTACTTTTGGAATAACTCTACAACTCTATCTTTACCTAAACATAAACGGAACCTAAACAAACACGAAACCTACTATGATACAAGATACACGGGCAATTTAGCCCAAATCTACACACTAGGCCGATCCAACAACTCGTTGAATATACATATCTTCCAAGCCCATCTTGATCACGGCCCATCTCCGTCTTTAGCCAAAATACGGTGGTAACACATGCCCCCCTGGTTTTGGCAATGATAATTCCAAAACCACTCTGTGTGTTTTTTTCCCCTTCTCCTCCTCTTTTTTTTATCGGGTTGCGTGCAGAATGCGTGGAGCAGAATCACGCTACCCCTTCATCATGATGCCTGTCTTCTCAACTCCTCGCACACGTGACTTGACGATTTTGGCAAGGTAACTGGAAACCGCTATGGCATTGAACCGTCTTTCCACTATTCCCTTATTTAAATCAGCGATTCGCGGTCCCCATCTTCCTCCAGTTGCGAAAACCCTCTTCCTTCGCCGAAAAAACCCTCTTTCTTGCCATGGCCTCCTCTGCTTCCTCGGTGTGTCCTCCGCCTCCAACTCGATTAGCGACCAGAGCCGACGCCGAGCACCCGCCACGGCGGCAAGTCTTTCGCCCCACGATGGTGGGACGAAGGACTGAGATCATTGCCTGGTCGGGAGGATGATGCGTCCATCGACGGCGAAGAGCCTGATTCCTCGTTGACGGGAGGCGGAGGCGAGCGACGACGCTGTCGTGGGACGGCGTCGAATCTTCGACGGAGGAGGAGGAGGAGGACACCTCCTCCGCAGTATCCGCCGACGAGCGCTTCTACCGGGTCCAAATAAGACATCAAGATGACAGCGAGGACGAGAGGTCCCTGGTTTCTTCAAGAAGCGGCCAGGACGATGCGGCGGCTGAAGACAGCGAAGAGGACGGCGGCGACGACAGCGGCGACGACGACCTCGGCCTAGATTAGGAATCAGTAGTAGTAGCCGTAGTAGTAGTAGGCCCCTTTTGTAATCGATCGTCCTGTAAGCAATGATCTTTTGAATGAATGAAAATCTGTTTCCCAAATATTGTTCCTCTTTGCTTCAATTTTGCCGACAACCGAAATAGGTCGATGCTTCAGAAGTTGATGACACTGTATCGGCTTTCAACATACTGCACGCATACAGTCAAACAAGTCAAATCGCACAGAGCCGATGACTACCCATCGGCTTCTCCCAAAAAAAAAACGTTGACAGGGTCATCCTTCGGTCGCATCCTTAGACACATTACAACGGCCACTTCTTGGTTTTAAATGATGACCTGCGACCTTCCTCAACACGGGCGACCCAAATATCCAATTGCCCATCGAAAAACGTGCCCCGCACAACCGACTAGTGATAAGCAAAGATGAAGATGACGAAGCTGAGATCGCCGAGGTGGACCTGTTTGTAACATGTGTAAACCTCTAGAGTCGATGACCGTGCATCGGCTATAAAAATTTATATATATATATTTTTTTACTCGGCCGATTCTGAAAATCGGCCCCCACATCCCATCGTCTCACGTGCTTTACTCAGCCGATTTCATGTATCGGCCCCTCAAGTTCTATTGTCCAACATCCCACATGCTTGGGAAATATTTCTTGAGATGTTGACCGTTGACCGCCACTGGGAACTTTACGCCACTGGGAACTTTACGCCATCCAACTGCTCGAGCATGTATGCGTTTCCTCTTAAAACTTGGTCAACCCTGTACGGACCGTGCCAATTTGGATACCATTTACCATATGTCGCATCCTTAGTCCCCAAGGGCAACACAGCTTCCCATACCAGATCACCAACGTGGAACTCCTTTGGCTTCACTTTCTTGTTGTATGCACGAGCTACTTTGGCCTTGTTCTCTTTGATTTTCTCGAGTGACCATAGCCTGAGCTCGGTTAAATCCTCTACCTGTCACTCATCGGGTTGCGTATTCTTGATCGTTAGATCGTCACGAAAAGTGACGCGTCTTGATCCGTAATTTCCCGTAGGGCGGCTTCTTGTCCATATACTAGATGGTATGGTGAGGTTTTATTGCTCCATGGCATGACATACGATAAGCCCATAACGCCTCGACAAAACCTCGTACAACGCCTTGGGTGCTCATCGACTTTCCTCTTGATCAACTTGATGAGGCTCGATTGGGCCTTGACTTGCCCATTTGCTTGAGCATAGTATGGAGATGATCTAATCACTTGATCCCCATGTCCTCGCAGAACTTTCTAAACTCCCGAGAAATAAAGGAACCTCCATCGGTCGTGATAGTTTGGGGAATCCCGAATCTATGGATGACATGTTCTTTTACAAAATTGATAACATCCTTCGAGTTTACTGACTTCATCGGGACAGCCTCCACCCATTTAGTGAAGTAGTCAGTAATGGCCAGAATCCACATGTGGCCTTTACTCGATGGAGGATTGATTTTGCCGATCATATCCATGCCCCAACCTCGGAATGGCCAAGGCTTGATGATGGGGTTCATTGCTGACGCGGGCACCATCTGGATTTTTCCAAACTTCTGACATGCTTGACACCCTTTGTAGTAGTTGAAACAGTCCTCAAGCATGGTGGGCCAATAAAACCCTGATCTCCTAATCAACCATTTCATCTTATGAGCCGATTGGTGAGTTCCACAGCGCCTTGGTACCTCGTGCAGAGCCGATTGGCCTCGGTGACCCAGGCATTTGAGCAATAGTCCTTCCAGTCATGTAAAACATGTCATCGCCGATCAAGACGCACTTCATGGCTTTGTACCTTATCCGTTTAGGTGCCCCGAGCGAATCCTTCAAGTAATTGAAGATATCGGCTCTCGATCGTCCGCTTGTGAACTGCACCGAACGTCGGCTCCTTCTACCACGCCCTTGTAGCACAAGCCATCTGCGCAAGATCGTTCGCCTCGGCATTGCGATCGTGGGATCCAAGTGAAGTTTATGTGCGAATTGCGCCATCAGCTCGCGGCAAGGCAGCCATAATGGGAAGAGGGTCTCGCTCTCGCACTTGTAGTCCTCCGTGAGGGGAAATCACTAACTTGGAGTCTCCAAAATTTCCACTGCTTCGCTCGGCCGAGGAGTAACTCCATCCCTTGCGACGCCTCGTACTCGGCTACATTGTTGGTGCGAGGTAGACAATCGATGGAGAAGGAAAATGTTGCCCGGGCGACACGAGTAAAATGCCGATGCCGCAGCCGTCGTCACAAACTGATCCGTCGAAAAACATAGCCCACGCTCTTATGGACAAAGGTCGCTATGTTGGTGTTGATCCTTTCAGCGATAAGATCGCCGGCGCCCTTAATCGCTTTCGCGGGTTGATACCGGATGTCAAACTCGATAATGCAAACATCCATTTGCCCGATCGGCCTTTTAACATAGGAGCCGACATGTGCTTTATGACGTCGATTTGCATATGATGATGATCTTGGCGATAGCAAAATGTGGCGCAACTTGGTGCGGTGAAAAAGCGAGGCATAACTTATCGATATCGGGTACCTTGTCTCCGCGTCGGCATCCTTACGCTTATGTAAAACGACGCTCAGCCCATCATAAACTTGCACCACTACCGAGGCGATAGGCGTGTCGCCATCGACAAGTAAATGTAGAAACGACTGTCAGTGCGGCGGAACTAACATGGCGGCTTTGTCGGATATTCTTTGATCTCGTCGAAGGCTCGTTGTTGTTCTCGCCGATGAATTCCTCGTCGATTTGATTTTACTAGTCCCATGAACGGCTCAATCCTTCCCGACAGTTGGAGATGAATCTTCCGAAGTTGATCTTGCCGATAAGGGATGCAGTTCTTTCTTCGTGGTGGGTGGCTTCATCGTTACCGCCTCCTCGACTTTTCAGGCCGATCTCAATTCGCGTTCATGGACCAAGAAACCCAAGAAGACCGGCCGTCACCCAAGGCACACTTCTTGGATTCATCCGTAGGGCCGAATTTTCTTGTTCGGTCCAGACGTTGCAGATCGTCCAAGTGTCCGCAAGAAGCAGACTTGACCACCACGTCATCGATGTAGATTTCCACCAGTTGCCGATCAGGTCATGGAAAATATAATTCATGGCCCTTTGTACGTGGCGGCATTTTTCAGTCAAACGTCATGACTACATATTCAAATAACCCCACCGAACGGGACTCAATGCCGTTTTGTGTATGTCTCGGAGCCATGAAGATGGTTGTAACCGGCATTGCCGTCCATGAAGCTCAAAATCTTATGACCAGCTGCTGCATTGATTAATGTTTCTGCCACCGGCATCGGATACTCATCCTTTGGGGTAGCTCTGTTGAGATCCCGAAAATCTATGGCAACACGCCATCGGCCATCCTTCTTCTCTACAGGTACGATACTAGAAATCCATTCAGCATACCTGCATGGCCTGATCAACTTGGCTGTCAACATTTTCGACCTCTTTCTTGACTTCTTCGAATTTGGCCTTCATTTGTCGTGCTCGCTGCTGAAATGGCCGAAATCCCTTTTTGAGCGGGAGTCGATGCTCGATGATGCTCCTGTCTAAACCAGGCATCTCTGTGTAGTCCCAGGCGAAGCAGTCTGGATATTGTTTTAACAGGGCTATCATCGGGCCCCGCAGGTTCTGATCTAACTTTTGTCGATAAATGTTGGTGGCTTATCCCGGGACCAATGTCGATCTCTTCTAGCTCATCAGCGGATGTAAACCCATACCCTAGCTTTCCGTCACCTGTTAAATCGACGCTAAACACAGGGCAAACAGTAGGTGAAGATAACAAAAATAATTTGGGCGATTGCTTGATCGGCCTTTTGCTTGCATCGGTCAAGGACGGTTTACACCTTAGTGTTTCTGATGGCGAGCATCTCTGCTACGACTACATGAGCTGCTTGTCGTATGATCGCTGCTTCTTATTTTTCGTGGCCAATCGCAGGGATCGGCCGTACCACGGATGGTCGTGGGCTTTTCTACTCTGTAAGGCCAGTGGATAAGACCAGCCTCACCCCGTTTCTTGTAGCTTCGATACGCTCGCAGCCGTCTAGATTGATTCCAGAGATCGGCTCTTGGTCTTCGCCTCCCGATGTTCATGCCAGCTATGGAGATCTCGATAGAATAAATCTGCGTGGATGACCTCTACGCCTCCATCCCATTGGATCGAACCGGTGCATTGTAGATGGAATGCAGCAATTGGCGTGAATCCAATCCCTTCCTAGAAAGACAGTATAAGTGCTCTTGCTGTCCACGACGAAGAATGACGTGTATGCTTTTCCCGCCCATTGTCAGTCCACGCTCGACGCCTTGCATTCTCGACGACCGTTGAAGTCACTTAACGTGACGTTGGTTTTGATCGAATCTGCGGTGGGCGTCCCAAACGTCGTAGCATGGAGTACGGCATGATATTGATTGCCGCTCGGTTTCCACCAACATCTTCGCGACAGTTGCCCATTGATGTAACCTCGCGGTGCAGGCTTTCGGATGTTTGTAACCCTTCTCACGTGGCTTCTCAAAGATAACCGCCGCGGACGCGATCAGCGTGCCCGGTCGCCATCGGTTCTTGGCGCGCAGACTCGACGGAGTACAAACACCATGTTTGCGCCGGCCGATGTCTTTGCATCGGCTTTTACGTTTGGGCGCCACTCTTTCCTTGTCGGCGGTCTTCCGTTTCCAAAGTCTGCCTCACTTTGACGGCGATCAGGCCGTGCTTTCTTAGAGCGTGGAGATCTGCGCTCAGCTTCCTCAAGTTACGCAGCCTGCACTCTACGCTCGGGTGTTTGAGTCCGTCGGGACACCACCTTGGGCGGTGATACATCTTCGTCTTTGTCATTCTTTGGCCTCTCGAGGTCTTCGCCGAGCGGACTCCTGCGGCAACTCGGGGTGGAAGAGGCCCTAGACGTTTGAATACCGACGGCCTCGTGTCCTCCTTCTGTTGACTGCATTCCGGGCAGTTGTCGACTGTAGGCAATCGGCTCATTCCCGCGCCCCAGCAATATTTGAAGAAAGGACAACCCCAATGTTTGTCTGCGCCTTCCTTTTCTTCAGACGGTCCCTTAGCGAGGTGCTCATATCTTTCGCCGTCTCTGTCGCGCCGGCGACGTTGGTCATACTGGCGCTCATACTTGTTAAGGAGATGTGTGGAATGTGGTTTCTGATATCGCACTCTCCTCACTTGTTCTTACATTAAATCTCGCTGTCGTGGTGGCTGGGCCGGTCGCATGGACTAGCCTCCTTTCTTTCCTTGCCGCGAGTGCGACCCCCTTCGGGCTTGTACGTGCCGTGGTGGTAACCAGACCCTGCCATATTAACGCCGAACGAGAAATCCAGTTTACGCCTCGCGGAACGACTGAGTTCTACCATGTTGACCCCGGGAAATGGGTTTGTATCTACTTTCATGGCGAACTGCCCAAGGATCAGACGGCCTTGTTCGATCGCCATTTGGATTTGGCGGCCCTCTTTGCACTCATTGGTGGTATGGGTGAACAGTGATGCCACTTGCGATGGCCTCCGTTCATTTCACGAAATAGGGATTTTGTGGCCTTCGGTAACCTCACCGCTTCTCCTTCAAGACAAATCAAATATCTGCTCGGCTTTGCTCACGTCGAAGTCGAACCCTTTCGCAGGCCCTTGTTTCACCCATTTGCGTGCCACGAGATCGCCCCGAGCCCATTCAGCTACGGCCACCTCACGGTCCTGTAGGATCTTCCTTACGCATCGACAGGCCTATCGGACGTTTGAACTTGTATTGGTACAACTCGGTGGCGCTGTTCATACATCGTCGGTTTGGGCCATATGCCAATGAGTTGTACTCTACCCGAAAGCGATCCTTGATGGGTCTTGAGAGACCCATCGCCAGCTCGACCGCTTCCTTCTCGATTAAGCGAGCCGAGTAACATCGGTTCTTGGCGATCTTGGTTGGATGTACTCGCTCGATTTCTCTCGCTTACGCCGCTTTTGTGCAGGTGCAATGCCACCTCGGTAGCCTCGAATGGTACCGGATGTGGAACCGCTCTTCCGATTGCTTCGGTATGAATTGAATCGGTGGTAGTGGTGTACCACCCAAAGGCTGGTCTGTCGGATATTGCGCAAAGAATCTTACGCGCATCGATCCTATGCGAAATCATGCCTAGTTGTGCGGTATCGGCTTATGTGCTCGATCGAGCTTGACCCTTCCGACCACTGAACCTTGAGAACTCGGGGAGCTTATACTTGGGTGGCGGAATTAGATCAAACTTCGTTGGTGCGGCTTTGAATAGCCGATTGTCCTTCTCTTGAAGACGGGCAACCGGTCCTCAGGATGGTACCGATTTGCTCCACTGTTTGAGCCGTAGGGGCTACATTCTCATGACTCGTCCCAGTGGCATACTTGGTTAGCCACGCCTGTTTGTCAGCGTCTATCCCAGTCATCGCTGCTCCAGACACGCCTCGAAGATCCCGCCTAAGCGCTCTGCGCGAAACTCCTGCGGTTGCAATCTGTTTGTGCGTGTCGGTTGCGATCCGCACGTAGGCGCATATATATCCGTGTGGGATCTCCTTAGGTGGCTCAAACAGGAATTGTCGCTGGGTCGCCTCCACCTTGTAGACGACGTGGCCGCTGCTCGGCGGCTCTGAGCGAAGCGCTGACGGGAGGCTGTGGCTCGATGAGGCGGTCTTTCTCCCTGGTGAGTCCCTAAAGTAGGCCCCGACGGTGAGTACTGATGTTTCATGATCTCCTGAACTACGCGCACCGCGACCCGCTCGAAAGCGTTCACCAGGCTCTCAGAATGGCGGTGCAAAGAATGAGCCACCATGTAGTTGACTTCCTGTCGTAGGGCTCTGGTGCGCTCCTCCGAAGGAAGAGACAGATCCACCTCATTAAGAGCGCCCTCGGGGGAGAACCCCTTCCACCTGATGCCATGCTTACGGGTCCTCTCAAAAGAGCCGATGAGGTCTTCCTCGAAGAGGGCCTTGATCTCGTCGTACTTGGCCTTGTGCTCGTCAGGTAGATCGTCAGACGTGGGTCTGCATTCTCCATCGCAGTCGGGTGTTGATGTAGACGTTGTTGAGTGTCCCAGGGCGTGCGAATGTGTTGCTGCCAAAACCCACGGCGAGCAGCGATCGGCAACACGGAGAGCGGGAGGCTCCAGGCTGGGTGGGCCTGGTCCCTCGGGCGACGCCTGAAAAGCTCCGACACGCCTGGCTTGGTTCGAGCGTGCCACTGACCTATACCGGTCGGAAGGTGAAGGATTGCTCCGATTGATTTTCTGCATGGTAAACAAGTATCGTAAAATTCGAGCCGTGATCGGCTCCTGTGTTTCCGTAAATCGGCTCCTAGAGCCGATGCCCCATGGTTCGCATTAGATTTACGATAACATGGGGTTTTGCTTGATCATTATAAGTTAAATCGATCTACGGTTTAATGTTTTCACCACGAATCGGAACGTCCTACGTGATTGAGCCTGGCATACAATGATGAAGAATATTAACCCTAGAGGAGGCCTAATAACCAACGTAAAGTCAATTACGGAACAATCTTCTCTAGAACGAATAAGCCACGTCCCTATGTACTCTGGATCATCCAACCCGTTTGTAAGGCCTGATTACGTAGATATTAAACTAAACCTTGGTGAACAAGGCACAACTATAAGATCGAAACAACTAAATAGAGATCAAGCAAGATGCTACCCTTACACTTTGGGAAAAGGTGCAAGGGTAGCGAGATAGCTAAAGGTAGCATAACTTCGATAGTAACGAAAAAGCACCGATCCGGCCTCAAACAATCTATGATAAAGGTATTACCGCCATCAACAACGCTTGATGCGAGTAAAACCAGGTAATGCATAAGTACGCTGCCTAGATCGCAAGATGCGATCTAGGCAACATAACTTACGAAGAAACCCTAGAAACAAGGGGTGGCGATGCGCCGAGATTGTATTTGTTGTGAACGTGGTTGTCCTCCTTTTTCGATAACCTTAGGTACATATTTATAGTCCGGAGACTCTCTACTTTTGGAATAACTCTACAACTCTATCTTTACCTAAACATAAACGGAACCTAAACAAACACGAAACCTACTATGATACAAGATACACGGGCAATTTAGCCCAAATCTACACACTAGGCCGATCCAACAACTCGTTGAATATACATATCTTCCAAGCCCATCTTGATCACGGCCCATCTCCGTCTTTAGCCAAAATACGGTGGTAACAAGTACATGATGCAATCATTCCAATATGCAATGACACATTCATGTACCCTCCCCCCCCATGGAGTGCCGGACAATCCAGAACTTTCTAGAACATTCCCGATGAAAACACCGGAATCATTCCCGAACTCCGAAACGGGACTTTCCTTATATGAATCTTATTCTCCGGACCATTCCGGATCACCTCGTAATATCCCGGATCCCATCTGAGACTCCGAACAACATTCGGTCTCTTTCTCATAATACCATAACTACTCAAACAACGTCGAATCCTTAAGTGTGTCTCCCTACGGTTCGTGAATTATGCGGACATGATCGAGACACTTCTCCGAACAATAACCAATAGAGGAATCTGGAAATTCATATGGCTCCCACATATTTCTACGATTACTTTGCGATCGAATGAACCACTTACATACGATACCAATTTCCCTTTGTCTCACGATAGTTTACTTATCCGAGGTTATGATCGTCGGTATCTCTCGCATACCTAGTTCAACCTCGTTCTTGATAAGTACTCTTTTCTCATTCCGTGATATGTGATCCCTTGTGAGCCGGTCCACATGCTTGCAAGCTAATTGGATGACATTTCACCGAGAGGGCCTGAGTATATCTATCCGTCATATGGATGGACAAATCCCTCTTGATCCATGTGTTTCAACCAATACTTTCGAACACTCAATGCCACCTTTATAGCCACCTGTTACGGTGTGGTGTTTGATGACATCAAAGCATCCATCCGGTAAAGGTGATATGCATGATCTCATGGTCGAAGGAATTAGGTTACTATGTATCAGAAAGCATATAGCAATTGAACTAATGAAATGACTTGATCTTTATGCTACGCTTATCTATAGGAGTATGTCCATCACATCATTCTCCTAATGATATGATCCTGTTGTTAATAACATCTCTATGTTCATGATCAGGAAACCATGATCATATATTAACCAATAAGCTAGTTTAACAAGAGGCTTTACTAGGGACTCTTATTTTAGTTTACAAATCACACAAGTATTAATGTTTCCGGTTAATACAATTATAGCATGGTATGTAAACATTTATCATAAGTGTGAAGATATGATAATAACCACTTTATTATTGCCTCTTGGGCATATCTCCAACAAGTTTAGCATAATACCTAAGATTTAAGGAATCGTTCCGTGGATTTGCATTTTCCCGAAACACCATAAGAGTATGGAGCGTTCGAGATATGTAATTAAACCTTGTTTGACATGGTAAGATCGAAGGTATAATTCATAAAACTGCCATTGTATTTTAAAGATTAAAAGCTTTAGAGATTACCGTTTTTCCACTGAAAAGAGCTTCATCATAATCCGTTGAAATGACAGCATATAAAGTTATGGTTTGGGATAAAACCCAAGTTGTCCTTTCTTAAACATTGGCATGATATGCATAAAAGGATGTTTGCAACCAAAGTCGGATGAACTTTGTCTTTGTATGTTATTTGAATAACTGTTAAGTATTCCTCCATAAAACAGGAGACAAAAGTGTTTGTCGCTTAGAACGCCAAGTTTCTTTGAGAAGGAATTTTTCGTGAAAAGATAAGTGGGAGGACAATAGAACGTTGATAAGGTTAAAGGAACCTTAGCTATATGTGCAAAGTTAACGCGCAAAAGAAAAGTGTTCCGGAGGCAGCAACAATGCTCATGGCTCACGTGCCTCAAAGGTTGTGGTTACGAAGGTCAAAGTTTCTATTGAACCAAGTAGGTCGAGTAAACAATCAAATACCAAGATTTGAGGGTTGAATCATTATTTGAGAATAATGAACGGACTACATGCAAAGAAGCGATGATGGGCCCTGACTCCATCAAATGGCTTGAAGCCATAAAATCCGTGATAGTTCCATACACGAGAAATCAAGTTTTGAACTTGAAGGACCCTCGAGAAAGGTGTAAGACCTTACAGTTGTGTTTGGATCTATAAAGAAATAGACATGGATGTTTCACATCTATGAAGTAGTCAACATGTTGGGAAAGAGTTCACAACAATGTTCAAAGGTTGACTATGACAAGATTTGATCTTTCATAGCGATATTTAGTCTAGACGGATTAATGTAGCAACCACTACATATAATTTTGTTATATGATAGTTGGATAAACAAAACAAATTCTTCTAATAGAAGGGTTACCTAGGACGTGTGCATAACACGGCCCATATGGTTTTGTTAATTCAAAGGATGCTAAAAGCATATGCAAACTTCAATGGTTAAAGTGAGCATCTGGAGTTGGAATCTTCACGTGATGAAACTGTTAAAGGAGTTTAAAAGTTCATTAGAGACGATGAAGATGCTTGCATTTGCAAGAAATTAAGTGGGAGCGCTAAGACATGTTTCTAATACATTATGTGGAAGACATATTGTTGATTGGAAATAATGTATCTTTTATTAACACATATTAAGAATTTCATCCCGATGAAAGACATAGGCAAAACCCAAATATTTGGCATCAATAGACGCTAATATGGTTGTGCTGTACAAAAGACAAGATATTGAATGAGTTCAATATAGAAACTACAAGAGAGGTTCTTGTCGCACAGAAAGGATTGAATGAGTTCAATGTTGATGATATATATTCAAGTGTATTGACATTTGGTAAAGTGAAACAAATAATCAAGTATAGATTGATGCTTGATGTATGAAATCACAAAGAGTATTTATATCAATCATACTGTGATATGTACAAATCCAGATATGTCCTATGCTCTAAATGTTGTGAGCATATACCAGAATGATTCGTAAGATGATCATTGGACAATAGTAAGGATATTCTTATGATCTTTTGGAAGAACTAAGAGTATAATATTTGTAGAAGTGACAAATAGATGGTTAGTTCATTGTAAAAGTACTACATTGATACTAGTTTTGTCACAAAGTACAAATTAAGTTTATCTCAATCTAAACTAAGGGTGGCACAATATAATGGAAAGTGAGTTCCATAATGGATTTGGATGAGTTCCAAAGTTAAGACATTGTGACAGATACTACAACAAAAGGCTAAGTATATGACTGCTATTTTAGCGACAAAGAGAGGGCATTTGTGTCAAGTAGTTTGTTATCAAACTAGGTGTAGTTCACAATGGGATAATACTATGAAGATATATTGTGACAATATTATCAACATGTTTTAAACCCCAAAGAGCTAAAGGTCACCGAAGACCAAATTTATACAAAGCCATCTCATTAGAAAATGAGTGATGCGTGAGACGCAAAGACATGCAATTACACACTGGACAAGTGTCAGATCCGGAGATCAGTAGACCACTAGCAATCGTGTACATACAACACCGGAAAGCCATAGGTGTTGAATACACAAAGGTTTGAAACTAGATTATTGACTCTAGTGCAAGTGGGAGACTGTTGGAGATATGCCCAAGAGGCAATAATAAAGTGGTTATTATCATATCTTCACACTTATGATAAATGTTTACATACCATGATATAATTGTATTAACCGTAAACATTAATACTTGTGTGATTTGTAAACTAAAATAAGAGTCCCTAGTAAAGCCTCTTGTTAAACTAGCTTGTTGGTTAATATATGATCATTGTTTCCTGATCATGAACATAGAGATGTTATTAACAACATGATCATATCATTAGTAGAATGATGTGATGGACATACTCCTATAGATAAGCGTAGCATAAAGATCAAGTCATTTCAATAGTTCAATTGCTATATGCTTTCTGATACATAGTAACCTAATTCCTTCGACCATGAGATCATGCATATCACCTTTACAGGATGGATGCTTTGATGACATCAAACACCACACGTATGGGTGGCTATAAAGGTGGCATTGAGTGTTGGAAAGTATTGGTTGAAACACATGGATCAAGAGTGGGATTTGTCCATCCATATGACGGATAGATATACTCTAGGCCCTCTCGGTGGAATGTCATCCAATTAGCTTGCAAGCATGTGGCTCACAAGGGATCACATATCAGGAGCGAGAAAAGAGTACTTATCGGTATGAGGTTGACCTAGGTATGCGGAGATCCACGATCATAACCTCGGATAAGTAAACTATCGTGAGACAAAGGGAAATTGGTATCGTATGTAAGTGGTTCATTCGATCACAAAGTAATCGTAGAAATATGTGCCATATGAATTTCAGATTCCTCTATTGGTTATTGTTAGGAAGTGTCTCGATCATGTCCGCATAATTCACGAACCGTAGGAGACACATAAGGATTGACGTTGTTTGAGTAGTTATGGTATTATGAGAAAGAGACCGAATGTTGTTGAGTCTCGGATGGGATCCGGATATCACGAGGTGATCCGGAATGGTCCGGAGAATAAGATTCATATAAGGAAAGTCCGTTTGAGTTCGGGAATGATTAGGTGTTTTCATGGGAATGTTCTAGAAGGTTCGGATTGTCGGCACTCTGGGGGAGGGTACATGAATGTGTCATTACATATTGAATGATTGCATCATGTACTAAGTGTTCTTGCTGTTCCAAAACTGAAAAGTCAAACTGCGGTTTGAAAGTCAAACGGCTAAAGCAGAAGCTGTGGAAAGCAGAAACTGTGGGAAACAAGCAAGAGGTGGTTGGAACCGACTTGGGGAGGAGTCCCTCCAAGCGGCGCACAACCAAGGCCGACTTGGGGAGGACTCCTCCCTGGCCGCCCCTCCACCTATAAAAGGAGGGGGCCTCCTCCTCTAGACACACAAGTTCCTATCCTCTAATCTTCGGTTTAGAGCCGTTTTGGTTTAGAGCTTCTAATTGCTCTAGCCTGCGGTTTAGAGCCTTCTAATTGGTGTGTCTAATCCCTAGACCACTAATAGCTCTCTCTCATACTCCACCCTACTCGCTAAGGCTTAAGCCTCGGGATCTCCTCTACTTAGGTACCACTTGGTTGTCTTCGGAATCGCGAGAGAGTGCTACAACCTCCATTTTCTTGGAACAAGGAGAGGAAGGTCTTCCGTAACCGAGCGATGTGACCGGCTTGAGCGCTACAGGAGCATGGCCTTGGAAGGATCGTCTACGATCTTGAGATCGGAAGAATACGACTACATCACCCACGAGAATCCGCTCTCGTTAAACACTTTGGAATCTTCGAGGGTAAGTTATTCCATCGACTCGTTGCTACAATCTAGTAGATAGATCTTGGCTTGTTTGTTTGTATGCGATAGAAATTTTTTGTTTTCCATGCTACGGACCCCTACATTAGACACACTAATTAGAAGGCTCTCATCCGAAGACTAGTGCAATTAGAAGCTCTAAACCAAAGCGGCTCTAAACCGGAGTCTAGGGCTAGGATTTAGATTAGAGGATAGGAACTTGTGTGTCTAGAGGAGGAGGCCCTGCCCCTCCTTTTATAGGTGGGAGGGGCGGCCAAGGGAGGAGTCCCTCCCAAGTCGGCCTTGGTGTGGCAGCTTGAGAGGAGGACTCCTCCCAAAGTCGGTTTTGCCTCCTCTTGCTTGTTTCCCTGGTTCTGTTTAGCCGTTTGACTTTCAATGGCCATTTGACTTTTTAGTTTTAGGATTCAATTTAATCCTTTATTTGGACAACAAGAACACTTAGTACATGATGCAATCATTCCAATATGTAATGACACATTCATGTACCCTTCCCCACAGGTGTCGGACATTCCGGAACCTTCTAGAACATTCCCGATGAAAACAGGAATCATTTCGAACTCGAAACGAGACTTTCCTTATATGAATCTTATTCTCCGGACCATTCGGATCACCTCGTGATATCCGGATCCCATCCGAGACTCGAACAACATTCGGTCTCTTTCTCATAATACCATAACTACTCAAAACAACGTCGAATCCTTAAGTGTGTCTCCCTACGGTTCGTGAATTATGCGGACATGATCGAGACACTTCTCCGAACAATAACCAATAGAGGAATCTGGAAATTCATGGCTCCCACATATTTCTCGATTACTTTGCGATCGAATGAACCACTTACATACGATACCAATTTCCTTTGTCTCACGATAGTTTACTTATCCGAGGTTATGATCGTCGGTATCTCCGCATACCTAGTTCAACCTCGTGCCGATAGATAAGTACTCTTTTCGTTCGTGATATGTGATCCCTTGTGACCCAGTCACATGCTTGCAAGCTAATTGGATGACATTCCACCGAGAGGGCCCAGAGTATATCTATCCGTCATATGGATGGACAAATCCCACTCTTGATCCATGTGTTTCAACCAATACTTTCCGAACACTCAATGCCACCTTTATAACCACACAGTTACGGTGTGGTGTTTGATGTCATCAAAGCATCCATCTGGTAAAGGTGTTATGCATGATCTCATGGTCGAAGGAATTAGGTTACTATGTATCAGAAAGCATATAGCAATTGAACTATTGAAATGACTTGATCTTTATGCTACGCTTATCTATAGGAGTATGTCCACCATATCATTCTCCTAATGATATGATCTTGTTGTTGATAACATCTCAATGTTCATGATAGGGAAACCACAATCATTAATCAACCGACAAGCTAGTTAAGTATAGAGGCTATACTAGGGACTTCAAATTAAGTTTACAAATCACACAAGTATCAATGTTTCCTTGTTAATACTATTATAGCATGAATGTAAACATTTATCATAAACACAAAGATATAATAATAACTACATTTATTATTGCCTCTAGGGCATATCTCCAACAACCATATCACAGAAAACACTCCCTGCAAGAACAAGTTAGACGCCTCTACTTTGTTGTTGCATGTTTTACGTGGCTTATGGGAGTAGATGCTAAGAACGATTTTTACCTACGGAAAGCCACAACGGAGATATTATGGTTGCCAAACTCCGGTGTTAATCCCATGACAACTATAGTGAGAGAAACTGATATCCACCAGCCGCATGTGTGGAACAAGCCACACGTCAAGTGCGGAGCCGGTCTCATGACGGCGTCGTAAGGTTGGCTGGACCGCTTCAATCTCACTATCGCGTCATAATAAGAACACAAACAAGAGGCTTGCAACATAAAACATCAACGCCCGCAACAACCATGTTGCGTTACTCGTGAAACACATCTACGATAGATCTAGCTCGATACCCTGAAGGGTTTCGCGGCATAGTAAATCAAAATTTTCTACGGATGCGAGCAGAGGAAAGCCAAGATCTAATCTAGGAGATGCAATCAACGAGAGATTGGATTAGATCTTCATACCCTTGAAGATTCGCACAGCGGAACGTTCGTCGGAACGTGGGTGATGTATTCGTACTCGCTTCTCCTCCTCGCGATCCGATCCGATCTAGCACCACAAGTGGCGGTGCCTCCGAGAGATGCACACGTGCAGCACCTCGACTTCTCCTCCTTCCTCGGACCAGCAAGTATGGTGGAGATAGATTGGATCTACAACACGGCGTGGTGTATATGATGGAGAATTTCTGCAAAGGCCGCCTACAAGCGATCGGGAGGAGAGGAAAGCTAGCAAGGCGGCTAGGGTTTGGAGGAGAGGTGTGGAGGTTGGTGCGCCCCACCCTCTTTATATAGAGGGGGCGCAGCTAGCCCCTCCCAAGCCCAAAGGATAAGGAGTGGGGGCATGGACTCTCCTCTTCTAGAAACCCTATCTCTAGTTTAAACGATTTAAACTCTCTAGGATCGGCTGGGCCCTATGGGGCCTTGTGCCCCTATTGCGCCAGGACACTCCCTCATAGGCCCATGCCCCTCCCGGAAGGTGGGGCCACGTTGGTCCCCTTCCGGAAGGTTCTAAGCTTCCTACAATACCGATTAACGGAACAATTCGAACTCCAAAACTGCTTTGCCTTATATGAATCTTATTCTCCGGACCATTCGGAACCTCTCGTGATGTCCGGATCCCATCCGAGACTCGAACAAAAATTCATAAACCAATTATCCAATCTATCCTAGCGTCGAGATCGTTAAGTGTGTGACCTGCGGGTTCGAGAATATGCGACATGATCTTCTATCAATAATCAACAGTGAGTGCAGGCACCCATATTGACTCCCACATTCATCGATGATCATATCGGATGAACCACGATGCCGTGGATTCAATCAATCCCATATATATATTCCCTTCGTCTCGATATTTTACTTGCGAGATTCGATCGTCTTGCAGTCATACCTAGTTCAATCTCGTTCACGGCAAGTACTTTACTCGTTCCGTAATCCGATATCACTTTGTGATTAACTCCTTAACCACATGCTTGCAAGCGGTGTTGATATCGATTACGAGTGGGCCCAGTATATCTCTCCGACTTGGGAGGGACAAATTCCATCTCGATACATACAACCCAACAGATACTTTCCGATCACCTGAGAGACACCTTTATGATCACCCTCTCATAGGATGACGTTTGATGACCTCAAAGCTTTCTTCCGGTACCAGGGAGTTGCATTATCTCATGGTCTAAGGAATACAATATTTGACATAGGAAAAGCTTCGCAATGATGAACACGATGATACGATCTAATTGTTTCGCTTAGTTTGGGTTTGTCCATCATATCATTCTCCCAATGATATGATCTCATTATCAATTGACAACTCATGTCTATGGTTAGGAAACCTTAACCATCATTGATCAATGAGCTAGTCCTTAGAGGCGTACCAGGGACACGGTGTTGTTCACAAACCACACAAGTATTAATGTTTCCGCTTAATACAATTCTAGCATGGAATATAAACTTTATCATGAACAAGAATTATAATAATAACATCTTTATTATTGCCTCTAGGGCATAATTCCAACAGTAGCGGTATGTAAAGCATTCTGAAATATACGCCTCAATCTACTCTTGATGGTATTCGGCATGGATCGAGGGTTCTCTCTAACTATTTCACGCATATCCGACATTATTCTATGCTGCCTACTTAGCTGAAAATAATGACCAATTTTATTCTCATAAATATAGAATTATAAATATAGTGCTAAAAATATACATACCGTATCATCACGGCGGTTCGCTGCAGTACGTTCTATCCCTCCCTCTAGTTGTTCTTGACGTGTGCGGTGTGTTGGTCTATCCGTTGGAGTGCGGGTGAGCTTGAAACGTGTGCTCACGTTGTACCATGTCATATAAGCATCCCACGTACTATCTGAAAACACCCTGCATATTCAGTGTCATAAGCATACCAATAAGAATTTAAATAATCTAAAAAAATTACCTATTTTCTGGAACTATGTTCGTAAGCTTGTTCGAATTCCATTGATCTATCCATAGCTTCTGGGTGTGCGGCCAATTATGATTCTTTTCCCCTTGATTGTTGTGTCTGAAATACGCATAACCATTGTTATAATATTTGATAAAAAATATTGTATAAATTTAAACTGATTTAAAATTGAGAACATACTCGTGAAATATAGACTCGACATAGTTGGGAGACGGAGGAGGGACCTCCTGGTAGAGATCAAGTTGCCGAATCACACGCTCGGGTTCAGTGGCTCCACCATATACAAGCACACAAGATGACAACGTGTCCACCAAAGCTCCTGGTCTCGGTAGCAATCAATTGCTAAACCCCTATCCCCGGCCACGTGTGATACATAATCTTCATGCCACGCATTCCATGTGATAAAAGAATGATGTATGGTCTCGAAATCTTCATGGTAAAAAGGATAGCACTTCTAAGCCAAATCACGGGCCCAACGTAATACGCCATATGTCCACCGGGTACCCATGGTCGCGCAATTAAACTGGACATCGTGACCACTATATGGGTGCATTGGATCTTCTATCATTGGTCGTCCGACGGGTATGTGCTCCCAAGACCATAACTGGAGGAAAACATAGCATACACATAGAATTGGGGCTACACTACTGACCTTATTTCTCCTATATGAGGCGTCACATAACCACCTGTAAGTCTGACATAGCACCGCCAAACCGATGTTGTACTGGGTGATCTCTAAATTGTCCAGAGGAAGGGCTATGTGTTCTGCTAGTCTAATAAAAATTGGGTTGACTACTTCACCATTTCCCGATGGGAACAACATGCCAAATAGGTAGAGTAAGTATGCAACCAGGTGTCGACGTACTACTTCCTCAGAAACTCCGGATGTAAAGTCAATAAATTTTACTAGCCAACTGATGGGGACACCTCTAGCTAACTTATCAGTACGAGTTCTCGGGATAAGTTGACCCATCAGTTGTTCAGAATCTTCCTTCCACGATGCCTGTGCTGGCGGCAACACGAGAGGAATACCACAAAGTGGCAACTCAGTGATCATGAATACATCCTGAAGTGTAGGTGTCATCTCTCCCCACCGAAAGTGGAAGTTGTGTGTCTCCGATCTCCACCGGTCAACAAGTGATGTTAGAAGACAAGGTTCTAGTTTAAATAACTGAGGCGTGGATGTCATCCTAGCGAACGGAAGTAGTCCGCTACGAGAAAGATAAGGCACGAACTGCTCATCAAGAATCCATCGGTTCGCTGGACCTCGACACCTGAAAGTACTTGGCGCTTCTAGTGGACCTTCGGGGGTAATCCATTGTTGGCACCGGTGGGTAGAATCGTACTGTCCATCCAAGAGAGGAGGTAAATCCGCCATAGTCTGTGAAAATGAGATAAATACAAATTTAAAACATAGTATATTACAACATCGAAATACAAATTTAAAACATAGTACATTACAACATCGAAATTATAATTTAAAACATAGTACATTACAACATTGAAATACAAATTTAAAACATAGTACGTTACAACGCGAAAATACAAATACAACGTTATAGCTTGTGTGGGCAATTTCTCGCCGTGTGCCCAGGAATTTTACAAGTCTTACACCTCCGTCCTTCTCCGACCTGGCTATGGTCCATGTCATTTCTAAATCTCCTAGTTTGACGTTTTAACGGTTCGCTTGAGCGCAAGGTTGGGCCACCATGTTGGTCCACCATACCAAATAGTGATGTGATGCTCCTTAACACCCCATGCCCAGAACTCGCCATCTCAGGTCTTCATAAGATTATGCATGCTGAAGTATGGAGAGATATATGAGTTGACGGCAATTCTCTGACTTGTTGCCGCTGTAAGGACATGGCTGCAAGGGCAATGATAAAGCAAAGGCTTCTTGCAGGTGCATTCGCATGTCGTTGGATTGAGTGTGACCTCTTACTTTGAATCCCCTCTCAACTAGCCACGCACGTATTTTTGTCTTGTTCTAATCTCCCACCTCTTCCTAAGTGACTCCACCACCCTGCTACCATGAGTCTTTGATTTTTCTATTTTTATGGCCAAGTGATCTTGCATACCTTCATACCATTGTTTGTTCATCTGCACTCGTGCATGCGCTAGTTGAACTCTATCTGCAAAGTATGCCACAGTGCGAGACCATGTTTCAGCAACCAGTGCAGTAATAGGGAGGGCTCGCACACCTTTAAGCACTGCATTGTATACCTCTGACATGTTGGTGGTCATTATGCCATAGCGAGCACCATTGTCATGAGACAGTGCGCACTTACGAACATCCGGGCAATTAACATTCACCCACTCAGCCATATTCCTGGCCCTCCTGTGATTTCCTGCACCCGCTGGCTCAGCTGGTGCATCTCCAAAAGCTGCGGTCGTTGCGGCATTCAATGCCATCCAGAGGGAATCAAATTTCCGCGGTTGGTTTTGCATACACATCACTTTGAAGGCCTTGAAACATTCCTTGTTCCGTAAGCGAGAGTAAAATTTTGTTGCTAGATGCCTCATGCACCACCTAGTTTCAAGATCAGGACAAAGGAACTCCATCGGTACATCGTGCTTCATTTTTTCTAGTGCACTGAGAAGCCCCTGGTTGCGATCAGAAATGATGCATACATCAGGTCTATCTTTCACAACACCATCCTTCAAGCATTGCAGAAACCACAACCAACTTAACGTGCTCTCGGACTCAACGAGTGCGTATGCAATAGGAAGAAGGTGGTTATTTGCATCTGATGCCACAGCTACCAAGAGAGTACCCTTATATTGTCCGGTGAGGAAGGTACCATCAATTGATATCACCGGCCAGCAGTGGTGGAATGCTTGGATAGTTTGGCTGAACGCCCAGAAGATACGGTCCATGATGAAATGACCAGGAGTGCCACTCAGGTGGTTCCTTTCCATCATATAGGTGACAGTTCCAGGGTTGGCTTCAGTAATCTGATGTAGCATTCTCGGAACCATGTTGTAAGCCTCCGTATATGTGCCATACATCCCCTCTAAAACAGACTCCTTGGCACGCCTAGCCTTGGCATAGCTCACCGGTAAGCCTATCGCATCCGCCGCACCCTCTCGTAACGTCTTCACCGATACACCGATCTTATCTTTTACCATGGGTGCAATGACCTGTGCCACATATGCGGCACTGACATTGCGGTGTTCAGGAAGAGTGCCAGTTAGCTCACAACTGTGGGGAACCATGCGAGTTATCGTCCAAGGCTTGCATATTCCCACAGGTTGACGAGCGGCGACTCTTCCAGGACAACTAGACTCTATGCAAAGAACCTTCAACGAATGTTTGTCAAATTTCTTCACTTTATGTTATCGGGAAATGGAGAAGGCATATCTTCTGATCGCCATGTCCACAGCCTCCTTGCTCGGGACTGCTGGTTTTCTTCTAGGATGGTAGCTCCGACTCCACGGACAGAGGTATCATCCTGACCGATGACAAGAGCCTCTATGTCCCCGGGTGCCATTGCTGGCGCCACTGCTCTCACTTGACTCGGACCGCCTCCTTCATCTTCATCATCATCTGACGATTCACGATCGTCGTCACCAGAATCAAGCTCGTCTGACTGTCCCTCAATCCGTTCATTGAGGTCGACAATCGCCATGGAATAAGGTCCATTATTCTGGCCAGGAACAAAGGAATCTTCCACATGTCTCCTCTCCATCGTCTCCGAATCTATAGCATTGCGGCGATGTATAATTAGAGCTCACCGGTTGTAGTGCTGCTACGGGGTATGTCGCTGGCATCAATAAACTGCACATACACCATCGGTTGCCCATACATGGCCGTACCAGGTGTGCTTGCAAATTTCATGTATGAACCCCACGAATTTTCGCCTTTAACCTGACGAAGTGTCCATCGGTAATCTTCTTCCACTCTCTTGCAAACGACCGCTTCAACGATCATCTTTTTTCCGGCCATCTCTGGCCCAAATTCTGCGCGGATGCGCCTTGTAATGTCCGTGAAACTAGCATTCACCAATTCTTCCACTATGACATTTTTTGTCTCATAGCGCGACAGATCAAGCCCCGACGGCCCATCGCGGGTGATGCCCTCACCATAAAAAATATACAAAGTGTTCTACGTGCATCAAATTAATATAACCATATTAATTATATATAACCTTAACCATAGTTCTATATTAATTGTCTAACCGTACATGTAAGAAATATTATTACACGAATTCAAATATTTGGAAACGACATAATTAAGTGGTATAACTAATATATTGCTACAAAAGTCTAAAATATTTTTACACGATCTAATTACGTTGCATAGCTAAAATATTACTACACTATCTAAAATATTTCTACACGACCTAATTATGTTGCATAGCTAAAATATTACTACATGAGCTAAAATATTTTTACACGTTCTACTTAAGTTGCACACCTAAATATTGCTACAAGAGCACAAATATTTCTACATTACCTAATTACGTTGCTTAGCTAAAATATTACTACAAGAGGACAAATATTTCTACACGACTTAATTAAGTTGCATAGCTAAAATATTACTAAATGAGTTCAAATATTTCTACACGTTTTAATTAAGTTGCGTACCTAAATATTGCTATAAGAGGACAAATATTTCTACACGACCTAATTACGTTGCATAGCTAAAATATTACTACATAAGCTAAAATATTTCTACATGTTCTAGTTAAGTTGTATAGCTAAATATTTCTACAAGAGCACAAATATTTCTGTATTACCTAATTACGTTGCATAGCTAAAATATTACTACATGAGCTAAAATATTTCTACACGTTCTAGTTAAGTTGCATACCTAAAATATCACTACACGCACACAAATATTTCTACATGATGTAATTACGTTGCTTAGCTAAAATATTACTATATGAGCTAAAATATTTCTACATGACCTAATTAAGTTGCATAGCTAAAATATTACTACACGATCTAATTAGGTTACTTAGCTAAAATATTATGACAAGAGCTCAAATATTTCTACACGAGCTAACTAAGTTACAAAGCTAATTGATAGTTCAAGCATTGCATGACAAATTATGGCCTAATTAGCTGACTAATATATACAACATGCATAGCTTTTAACCGAAACAACTCACCTTGATCGATGGCTACCCGTTCTCAGCCTCCGAATATTGGTGCAATCTTCTTTCAGCCTCAGACGATTACAGAGTGTGTGACTATATAAGTAAAGGGATCGAAAGAAGAGGCAGCAAATGGAAGTCGCCGTGGTTCTGAGGATAGCTGCCGCTGTATTTAAAGAAACGAAGCTGTAGTATCTGCCAACAAACAAGTTTCGAGGAAAGAGAGCTGCAGCAGCCATCTGTTCAAGTCCCGGATGAATAAAGTAAAAAAAACAGTCACAAGTTTCAACAAATACTACTTTCGGTGGTTACTTGACTGCTTAGCAATAGGAAACGTCAATCGGTGTTGGGAATCTTGGACACAGACATACCGCCACAGCCTACGTCGGGAAGTTCAGCCTGTCGCGCCCCGAGGCGGACAGATTCCCGCCAGCGTGAAGTCGACGTCCCGCTGGCCCGCGCGGTGGGGCCTACTGTGTCCCGCCTTCCCCTATGGCGGGAGGGTCATTCCGTCTCCGTCGTTGGCGGGAGGGCTGGCCCGCCACAGGCCCTGGCGGGATGTGACACGTGTCAGTTTCCTAGCTTCTCGTCACGGCACTTTTGCCTTTTGCAGTGACATGGGGGCAGTTTTGGCGATGCGGTGTTGCAGGGGTATATTTGTAAAAAAATCCCCGAACATGGGGTCTTCCGGGATGTCGCCTCGGTCATTGGCCAACCTAGCTGTGCCGCATACGCCGGTGGCAAGTTGTTCATGTAGCTTCCCGTGCGCTGGACCGGAGGAAGTGAGACGGAGGACACCAGTGGTGAATGCAAAAGAGATCTAGTAAGGGGATAGGTATGACATACGGGCCCCGCGCGTAAGTGAGAATACCATGTTATCCTGGCCGGGATTGCAGTCTGGTGCGCCAAAAACGGTTCCAGGGTCTAGATTAGACTGGGATTCGAGATTTTGGAGCGACAATTTCCAGGGTTGCGAGTTTGGGGTTCGGTTTAACTTTGGTATATAAATTGAATGTTTGTTTTGAACTTTTTCCAAAATTCAGACCTGAGCGGCAGTTCTAGAAGCAGGACGGGACGGTCACGTTGCCATGGTACAACAAAGTCAGGGCGACGCGCAGCACGCGCCGGACCTTCGTACTCTCCGCCTGCGCGCGCGTCCGACCTAACCCGGACCGTGACACCGATTCGAAAACTTCTTTTTGTCACGGATGATTATGGTAGTATCAGTTTCAAGCCTGGGAGAGGCCAGCTCAGCTCCCGAACGATGCTGCCGCCTGCCGTGCCGGCCGCGGCCCGTCAGGCTGGCGGTGGGCGCCGGCGCTGGCAAAAGCGGGAGCGCCACCGCGGCCCGCACGTGGTCCACGCTGCTCCCTGCCTGCCTGCGCTGTCGTCGCCCGCGGCAGGGTCCCCCCCCCCCCCACACACACACACACACGACGCAACATGCAGCCTCACATGACGTGCGGGTCCAGGAGGGAGGCCGGGCCCGCCTGGCATTCAACCCGCGTCGGTGGGCCGTTGGCGCGCGCGATTACTGAGGGGAGTGGGCGCGAGCGGCCGCCGGTACCAACCGTGCGCGCGGGCGCCGGAAGAATAAAGGCCGCCGGTACCCACACACCACATTCGCCCACTCTCCCCACACGACAAGCTGCCGCCGAATTTTTTGTTTTGTGCACTAGTAGTATACGCCGATGCAAGGAAGGAAGCCGTTGGGCGTGCACCTGCTCCACTTAACCGAGCGCGGCAAAAAAAACACGAGCTGCCTCTATACACCGAATAGGAATTGCTAGGCGCACCCGCACTTTCCTTTCCCAAAACGCAGCACGAGCACGCGCACTCGTACGTACCGTGGAATGGTAACCGCGGTGTACGTATTATACGTAGGAAAAAAAAAAAGGAGAAGTCTCGTTCTTGCTTGTCTAAAAGCGGATAGTCCAACGAGCTTCTAACACGAAAGCCGCACGATATGGTACGATCCTGGATCTGCTTTGGGTCACGCTTTGGCGAAAGCTCTTGAAAGCGTCGGTTTATTGCCGCTCTACCGAAGCGTGGTGCTATTTCAGGAAATTATTTGATTTCCCATGTAATCAAATTGAGTGACTTCTGCCAACTCTCTAGTTCGACCTTGCAAATTCTTATCAGATTTTCTGTTCTCGCTAAAATCACGGGTGGGCAGTCTCATGAGCCAGGATAGAAAGAGTAAACCAAATAATCTACAAATTTGTGCCGGCATTTCATATTGCCACGTAGACTACTCAAGTAGTATAAATAGAAAACATGTTCCCAGCATTTAATTACCCCCATTTACAAAATCATGTCCGTATTCCATAATATCATCTATAATTATTAATACTCCTTTGACAATTCTTACCGTAACTAAAAAGCCAATCTAGTACTCCATCCGTCCCAAAATATAAGGCATCTAACGATTAGTGAAAAGTCAAATCTTACTAATTTTGATAAAGTACCTAGAAAAATATATCTGCAGCTATAATATTGGATGTAAACATTAAGAAAATATACTTTATGGTGAATTTATTGATATCGATCCAGTATTGTAAATATTCATATTTGTGTGTATAATCTTGATCAAACTTAGAAAACGTTGACTCTTGACTAATACTTAGATGCCATATATTTTAGGACGGAGGAAGCATGTAGTTCCTTTTAGTGTTTAGGGTATTTATTTTGCGATGCTTAGGGTATCCAATAGACGGGCTATTTTAAAGCTTGAGGAATGCATTGTGTCGTTCGACCGGTGGGCGATGTAGTTTGTGTAATCTTGCATGTAGATAATAACCCTAAACCCTGTTTGGTCAATTGATCTCACATTTGAGTTTTATCTCCTCTTTTGACATTTTTATGTGTTGATTACCCCCATTGAATGCACTTCATCCAGGTTTACCCTATTTTGTGAAATTTCCACTTTCTAAGACTTTGTAAAGGTTTTCGACCAATGGGCCTCAACATTACAGCTACACATAGTTTGTCAGGTATGTGGTTTTCCCCTCCGAGTCCGTCCCACCATCGGATACCTAATGAGAGGGACCCACCTGAAAATTGATCTTATAAATATATAGAAGGGTTAAAAGGTGCCAAAATATAATAAATGGAGTAAACTAGTTAAAATTCTATTCGCAAAAAAAGTTAAAATTCTGTTAGAGGAGAAAACTAGACTAAAAATGTCAAACCATGTGTTTTCCTCATATTTTTTTAATACCCGGTCGTTTTTCCCTTATGAGTCCGACCCGCCACTATGTACCTGATCATAATGGGGGCCCACCTAAAAGATTGGTGTCAAATATATGTTAAATGAGATGATCCGATGAAAAACTGTTAAAATGGTGTAATTGGAGTTAAATATCCAACTAGGATGTAAAAGTTGGAATTCACTCAAAAGTTTGGATACCCTTTTTGGCATTTTTTTTTTAAAAACAAAGGGTTTAGCGATAGTTTATTCTTGTGCTACCGCATGGGCAGCAAAGCAAAGATTTGTGGAGCTCGCGAAAGTTTTGCCGGCACACAACATCAAAACATGGCTTTTTTCCTAAATATTGTATCCCGGCGGATGCGGGCCATGTGCGCGCGGTCGCTCGTGACAGCCTTGACAGGCGAAGATGCTTCGGCCCGGACCGCAGTCGAGTCACACGGAAGAATCCGGTACCGCACCCACACCCAGCCGCACCCATTCCATCGTGTGCTTCTCCCGGGTCCTCCCGTCTTGTCATCTACTAGAACAGGATTCGTCAAATTTGTACATTTGGATGAATCACGAGTTTATAAAACGAAAACTGTCAACACCTTTTCGTTTGGAAGATTCAGCTACACGATGGGGCCAGATTGACATGGACATATGTATCTGCAGGTAACCCCTCCGTGAAGTCAGGCCACCGCCTGACTATGGACTATACTGTTTATTCTAATCGTGCGGTCACTGGCGTGGAAACGGACTTGCTGGCGTGGCCATGTGGACGAAAGAGCAAAAAACACGGTTAATTAAAGGGTCACGCTCGCATTGGTCGCAAGATTATTTTTATGTTATTCGTGTACGTACAGATCGGATCAGACTTGTGTTGATATGGCGCGTGATTTGTCCATTTGTCAATTCAGAGTTGAAACCCCGGACGTATATTCACTGTATTTGTTGACGCGTGCAACATGTGTATATAAATTAACCAAATGGAGAAGCTAGCCTTTTAATTATTTCTTCAGAGGCTGACGGGTGGGACCACATGTGAGAAAGCGCCCAAGGTCAAATATGAGACAGAAAAAATATAGGGGTATTTTGCAAAAATTGTAATGTCACATATCAGCTTAGAATGATTATGAACCTATTTGCTCGCTCGGTACAATTTGTGGTACCGTGAATTCACACTCTGCATATACTAGACAAGTTTTGGGACTAAAAGTGTATATGACTCCTTAAGAAACTACTCAAGATTTAATCCGAATTCCTATATAGGATCCTCATTTTGTTGCCATGATACTATTTCTTTTAGCATTGGTTTTATTTGCATTCTTGGAATATCTTATGTGTTATTGGCAGCTAGATTCTAGATAGAACATGTTTCCTCCTTCTCTAGGGCGCCACAATTTATCTTCTAGTTTACCTTTTCCGTGTATCTTTTTTCCTTTAGAAATCTCTGCCACCTCATATCGACCATGTCACCCCTGCCACCAGCTCCCTCCCAATCTTCCCAACATCGATCGCGGAGCAAGGAGTAGGGCATCAGTGCAGGAGTTCATGTGACGAGCTATGCCCCCTTCCCGACATATCTTGCACCCCGCGTGAGAACCCCTACCCTTAGTCGTTCCTACTGAACTCGATGTCGTTGTAAAATGACACTTGATGTTTTTCCGTTGTAAAAGGACACCGAGGTGGTGGTAGACCATGATGGCATTAGATGGAAGAAGGTTTTAACGATGTCCCCAAAACGCTGGTTGTCATGCTCTCGAGGGGTTGCAAACATACTTCCTCCGTCTAGAAATATAAGACGTTTTAGCTTTTGTAAAACGAATGTATCTAAAAGCTAGAATATCTTATATTTCTAAATGAAGAGAATAGTTTTTAAAAAAATTATTACACCCTTCGTCCTAAAAAAGAGATCACAAATTTGTTTAAATTTAAATATATATATATATACTAAATAGCATCTAGATATATCTAAATTTAGATAAACTTGCGATATTGATTTTATGACGGATGGAGTACTATCTATGGAAATTCCACGTCAACATCTGATCTCGATATACCACGAAGAAGAGTCCACGGGCAGCGACACGTGAGGGGCATCATGAAGTAAACTTCATGGTCGACACATTTAACGCGTTGGAAGATGCACCTCAGACTCCTGCACCGGTAAGAATTGAAGAAAAGTCATTTCCGTTGAACCAAAGAAAATGCTCAAAAAACAAATGCTCATTTTCCGTGTACGTGTAGCGGCATAGGAGACGGGAAAGAGCTCAGTCCAAGGACGCGGTTGGGCGAAGGGAAAAGAGCACGCGCACCAGTCCAAGTCCACCTAATTACCCTCCCCTCCCCGCATTAACGAAACTTTATTCCCTGCTACATATACATACCCGTTATACCAACAATATAAAAGTCGGCGCCCCCCGCTTTTCCCCAATTCATCATCGTCTAGCAGCTCACCGGAACAGCAACCAATTCGGAGGGCCTGCTGAGCTGTGATACTACTGTACACCCCTCCTTTGCCCTTTTCCCCCGGACCGAATCAGCGATGGAGCGAGCGGAGGCGGAGGTGGAGATGGAGGCGGCCGGCGGCGACGGCGTCCACACGCCCCACTCGGCGCCGTCCACGGCGCCGTCGGCCAGGGTGTCGATCTGGGAGTCGGTGCGCGCGTGCGGGGTGTGGGGCAGGGAGGTGGACAAGGCCGAGCTGCGGCTGCGGCTCGTCATGCCGCTCTACGCGCGCCGGGCGGTGGCGGCCGCCGTGAAGGAGCGGAGCGAGGCCGCCGGCGTGGCGGCTGCCGCGGCGGCGAAGGAGGAGGCGGTCGAGGGGGAGGAGCCGCTCGAGGTGGTGACGCCGATGGTGGTGTTCGTGAACTCCAAGAGCGGCGGGCGGCACGGGCCCGAGCTCAAGCTGCGCCTCCACGAGCTCATCAGCGAGGAGCAGGTGATGACATCTCCGATTCCTTCTGTCCCCCCCGCGCCCGAGCCCGCTCGTGCGGCGGCCCCGCCTCCCCGATTTTCACGTTTTTCTCCCCCAGGTTTACCTTCCGTGCTGGTTGTTACTGCACTAGTTCTTACCTGCTCTGCCCTGGGCTGGCGAGTCGCGAGCTGCAGCGCTCTGACTCTGAAATTCCCGTGGAGGCTCCACAGCCATTTGGGCTCCACAGAAATGATTTCGTTGAAAACAACCCCCCTTTTTCGGCCGGGATTAATGGATTTTACTCCGTTGGTACTTCCATGGTACAACGGTACTATCGTAATTCGTAAAGCCAAGGACGAACGGCCTTACTTCCTGTGATCCGAGGAAGATGCTGTGACGCCACCAGTATCCCCTATGTTTTCACAAGATCGTCATGCTTCCTATGGGGAATTGTACTAACCTTTTTTTCCCTCTGTTCCTAGTATAAGCTGTGACTGATACTGCAATGGTCCAACCATCTTGGAGTAGATAGTTATGCACCTGATTCGGGAGTATGAGTGGTTGGGAGTAGGCCAGTAGCGTGTTGAGATGAAGACGGGTACTCACTTATGGTTGGATGACATAATGAATGCTTATACCGTAGGCTGCTGTGATGAAGGCTCCAGCAGATTTGTGTCGCTTCCACATACTCTAGGAGTATGGTCCTAGAAGAGGTGACGAGGTGATGGAGAAAATCAAGGACGGTAGGTGTTAGGTAGGTAAGGAGGAGGATCTAAAGTTCTGAGGCAGAGATTGTGTAGCATCATGCTTTTCTGGTGAGAGTAATGAGACATCTGTTATTTTCAGTTTGACATTTTCTTGCAACACAACACTTAGCCATTACTAGATTCCGTTTGAGTTTTCTGTTAATCAGCTTCTGAACTGGAGGTTGGCTTACTATAGGATTGGTTGCTGATGTCATTATGTTGTACAAGAGAGTCAGAACCTATGTAAGCTAGGGCTACTAGGAGCAATAGATATGCTGTAACTCTGTGCAATTTGGTAGTCTTAAAGAGCTTCGGAAACTCATATAATATGGTCTTGTGGTTGTCAAGATAGTGTGTAACATAAAAAGATTATGCTGTGCACACACAAATCACATCATGTTTTTTGGAAGTTTTTATTTCATTAATTTTTGTTTTGTTCTGCAAAACCTGAACTATATAGTACTTACTGATGGAACACTTATTTTTCAGGTCTTTGATCTTTCTGATGTGAAGCCTTCTGATTTTATTCGCTATGGTTTGGGTTGTTTGGAGAGGTTGGCTGAGAAAGGTGATAATTGTGCAAAGGACATCCGTCATAAGATGAGGATTATGGTACGTGCTTGATGGTCTTTAGTACCAATATTGCACTTGTTAGAAGCTTTTAAGAGTTTTGGCATGTTCAATTTGTTATTTGCTATTGAAAGCTGTTCAAGAAGCGGGGTTTAATATCTTTTGCTCATGAAAGGCTCGTGCTCAACTATTTAGGTGTCAATAATCTATATGCTTTTCTTGTTTATGGCAGTCTTCCAACTACTTTGCATAACATTCTTGCACTAGTTCTTTCTGACAGGTTGCTGGAGGGGATGGCACTGTTGGTTGGGTACTTGGATGTCTCCAAGATCTTAATAAGTTGAAAAGGGAACCAGTTCCTCCCACAGGAATCATCCCACTTGGTACGGGGAACGACCTTGCTAGATCGTTTGGATGGGTAAGGGCTTATATATGATGTGATGTTTCTATTTAAATTCTTTGTTTTCATTTCAAAATACTGACCAACACAATTACAGGGTGGTTCATTTCCCTTTGGTTGGCGTTCAGCTGTAAAACGCTATCTGAGCAAGGCAGGGACAGCTCCCATAGTCCATCTTGACAGGTGAGATCATTGCTCGCTGCTTGTTTTTATCTTTTAATTACCTATCACATTTAACTCATTTTGTTTGTTACTGCCACTGGTGCTTAAATTAGAGGAGTATCTTTTGCCATGTCTAGTAGAACTTATCATATTACCTATCTGCTATATCATAGTAGAAAGAATCAATCAATATAAGTGAGCACATGTATCCCATAGTAAATAGGATGAATAATGTATGAAGATTTTAACCATCATTTTGAAACAACCATTTTGTAGTACCAAGACTTTGCAGGAGATGCTTGTAACATCTGTTTCTGCACTTAGAATTACTATTGTTCTTGCAGTTGGCAGGCTGTGATTACGATGCCAGAAGGACAAATTGACGAGTTGCCACATGCACTTAAGAAAGTGGAACTTGCAGATCATTTGGAGTTTAACAAGGTTTGACTACGAATTTGTTTTGAGTTTACGCTCCGGAATTGTGGCGTTCTCCAATGAACATGCAAGTACATATTTTTGTGTGAATGAGCTAATGTAGTTTGGTGCAGGAAAATGGAAGCGAGTTACCTGAAAAAGCTTCTTCTTATAAAGGAGTATTCTACAACTACCTTAGCATTGGTATTTCTTTGATACTTGCTCAATTTTATTTTTCTTAGTTAATTTTGTTATCCCTCATGAACTAAACGTGAAGATCATTACTCAGTAAAGGTAATTAGCTCATTAAATAATATTTATCAACTTGAGATATTTTTTTTAGTATTCACACCAACATGATATTACATGTAGTTTCACACCCTAGGTGTTTATGTTTTGCCTAACAGTGATATTTTTATTGCGACTTCAAACTTCTGAATACCTGCATCGGTAACTTGAAGTTTCAATGTGAAATCCATGATCTAAAACTATACATGTTAATCTCTATGATAATATAAAGTTGCAAGACTAAGGATGAAACCACATGAGATGCTATTTGCTTAGTTTTTATCAACATATCTGAACTATTTCTACGATTTGTTGGTAAATTCTCTGGTTTATTGGATACCTTAGAGCCTGGAGTCATTGTTAAGCTTACCATTTATTTCGGACAGGGATGGATGCTCAAGTTGCATACGGGTTCCACCATCTACGAGATGACAAGCCATATCTTGCTCAAGGACCAGTTGCAAATAAGGTGCTGAAAGAACTTTAGTGAAGTACTCCCTCCGTTTAGAAATATAAGATGTTTTAGGTTTGTGAAGGAGATGTATCTAGACATCTTTAGTGTATAGGTTCAAATGAATCTAGACACTAAAATGTGTCTAGATACATCTTCTTCACAAACCTAAAACATCTTATATTTCTAAACAGAGGGAGTAAATATATAGTGGCTTAAATTCTTATATACAGTACATGTTTCGTCATTGTGCAGTGTTTATTTTCAAGCTCACAACTTCACATAATTACTGTGCTCTTTTGAAGAGTGCGGATTATATATCACATTCAGAATGTGCTGGTTAGCAATATCTTCATTAGCTATCTCTTCTGTCAGTAGCACATTGTATGACAGATTGATAGATCGCGTTTGAGGATGACCCCTGGCCACTACATTGGTTGATGCACACAACTATATATTATTTATCGTTAAACGATGCCAAACAATGCCAAGCATCGATGCCAAAATAAAAACCCGAAACCACCCAAAATGGATCCGCCACGCGACAATATCTCCACAATCCTACCACAGACCTATGACATGTGACCTGACACTAAAAAGTACATTACTGCTAGACATAGACTTCAAGAAGGGATCGCCGCACGTACGGTGATGTTGATGGGTCCAACCAAATGTATTGCCTTATCTAGCTGATAGATCGCGTGAAGTTGTACACATACAAAAGAAGTCATGCACCCAGCGCCCAATTTCCTCATATTCTAATTTATTATTATGTGGATCCTGCCGTTAACATGATAGATAGCTGGATGTGATTCTGCAAGTTCAAAAGTATATGCCTCTAGAATTTTTTTTGGCTTCAAAGCTTCCTTTTCATTTTCTGTAGCATAGTCCCTCAGAAATTCTTTGTCATCCTATTGTGCCACCTATGGTGATTGTGCTAACAATGTTTGTTTTTTGCCCTATGCAGTTGATTTATGCTGGATATAGCTGCACGCAGGGATGGTTCTGCACACCTTGTACAGCCAGTCCTCAGCTGAGGTAAATAACCTGCCTTTCCATGTGTTCTGAAATGGTGTCGAACTTCTAAAGTTTCAAATATTTCTTTTATTTTGATCAAATAATCTAGGCACCATTTTTGGGTTTGAGGTTTATTATGCAATTTTACCCGTAGAACTTCTGATGAATAGCACGAGTCTGTAGCCCAGAATATTATTCTTAATAAACCTCTTAGGATTTATGTTCAAACTCCATTGTATGTTAAGTATCATGCATGTGATAAAAACCTCTTATCTCCATACTTTGGCGGTTCATAACTAAGCTGCAATCATGCCGGATATGTTCTTCTTCCTTTATTTGTGACATCGTCTGTATCAAGTTATCAACCCAAGGCTGACAGATTCTTTGATTGATGCAGGGGACTTCGGAACATTTTACGGCTTTACATTAAAAGGGCAAATTGTTCAGAATGGGAGCAAATTCAAATGCCTTCAAGGCAAGTCATAAATTTGTTACATTAGAAATGCATTTTAATATCTATGATCCTTAGGAGTGTTAGAGAAGTCAAGTAGCTGACATTATATATATAATATGATTTTCTGACCATTAACCATTGCTTTAGTTTAGAGAGTATTGTTAGACACTGGGCAATGTATGACCTAACTGATATGTGACACTAGATAAATTGCTGATATGGAGTGGCTAGCTATGACCGAGCACAAAGTTTTCATCTAAAAGCATTTAGAAGTTCGTAATTGCGAGAAAAATTGGCATTAATTGAGTAGGTGCAGAAACTGCATATGTGATTTTCTTTATCATTTCTGACCTCATTTGAAGAAACACAGCTATGCTTTTCAAAGATAATGACACAGGGTCAGCATGTACAACTAATCAGCCCATATTTACCATTGTAAAACAAAATACTTGGATGTCCTAGCAGCCTGCCCTTCCCCCTGAGGCCTTTGCCTTAGGAACTGTAGAAAAACTGTATTGAATGCCAATTTGGGTCATGCCCAAAACATGTAAGAAATATTGAAATAATAGAAAGATACTCTGAATATCATGCGATGCTTATCATGCAAATAACTACATATCAGTTGGTATGTGTGTGGCATTACCATTTGCAAATTGCAATGTTTTTGAAACACCATTTACTCGTGTATTAATAATACTGTTGTGATTCTAAAAAAAAACTGTCGTGAACCCTGGAAGCAACCTCAAAACAGATGATACAAAAGCACATTGTATCCACTATCTTATTGGAGAAAAATGGAACTTACATGATCACTCTTGATGTTTTTCCTTCAGATTTGTAGTGTGAATTCTTGTGTTGTACATCACAGAGACCGAGCTCACATTTATTCTGCTTGTTGATACTGCAGTGTTAGGTCTCTAGTGATCTTAAATTTGAAAAACTATGGCAGCGGAAGGCATCCGTGGGGTGATCTTAAACCAGATTATCTTGAGAAGGTTGGTACTTCAGCTCGCTCATGCATGTTGCATATATCTTCATTTTAGTTTTCTAATCCAGCATATCGGAGCTGACCCCGCAGTTGTCAAATGGGATATGTTCACAGCAATTGACCATTATTTAAAAGTCTGTTGTAGCATCACTGCCGTATCACTTTAGAACAAGTGGTAGCTGCAAGCTTAGAGTTCAGCATCGGGTGGGGTTAGACAAGTGGGTTCTATTACTTCTATGCAAATGATGTGTCTTTTTTTCTCATTCCAGAGAGGCTTTGTTGAAGCTCACTCGGATGATGGTTTGGTTGAAATATTTGGTCTGAAAGAAGGTTGGCATGCTTCATTCGTTATGGCTGAGCTTATCAAAGCAAAGCACATTGCTCAGGTACTTGCATTTATTTGTTGCTCTATTTTTGCGTTGATCTTGTTTTCAAAAGGATTGATCTTGTGCTGGCAAGCAAACTAAATGGACCCCAGCTTTTCATGTGACCTATGTTGGTTATAAATAACTCTCAAGTCACAACACCCTAACTATATTGTTATCCTCAAAATTGTATAGGATACTATTTTTTATAAGCTTGTCGAACTTGATGCTACTTCCTCAGTAGTGCTTGCAACACCCATCAAAATTTTAAAGCGTGTGAAGGGTGCATAGGTAGATGAAATGAACCCTTCACGTGTGCTTGAATATTTTGTGCACCCTTTCGGTACTGCCATGTTCTTAAATTGTTTCAGTTGCCTCTTTTTCTTCACTGACTTATAATGGACTTTCTATGTGAAACAATTGCCTTCTACCAGGCTGCAGCTATCAAGTTAGAAATGAGGGGTGGCGAGTGGGATAGAGCATATGTTCAAATGGACGGAGAGCCATGGAAACAACCACTTATCCAGGACCAATCAACCACCGTGGAAATAAATAAAGTTCCATATCATTCTCGGATGATTAATGGGGATATATGAGATTTTCCTGTGTTAACCAGGTAACATTCTTGAAAGACCATCTGACATCAATTTCTGGTGTCGCATTCTGATAGCTACCTAATCATTCGATTACCATTTCGTACCAGGGCAACATTGTAGATCGTTAGACTATGTACAGTTTAGGAGCAGCAGGATGCATGTTTATTGGCTTTTATCATGCAAATGGTGGAGCCACGGCGGGAGCACAGTGTGTCACCATGTAGTATTGTATCGTGTAAGTTATGTTGTATCCTAGTTCATTTGGAGAGGAAAACAAATTTAACATGCTTTGTATTATATTGTTTTCTGTCTGGAAAACAACCTGGTAAAAAAACCATGTAAGCTGTAACTTTGTATGCTGTGTCCATTCAAACAATTCTTTCCCTCTTAAGATATTTCTTTCTGTGATTTCATTGAAATGCTTTGGCTGATAGCGATGTACAGTTAGAATGTTTGAACTATGCACAATTAGAATATTATTGGTGAACTGTTCTCCTTTGAATTTTCTACTGTCCACTGGAATACGAACACAACCAATTTTCTAGCCAAATTACTGAAGGCAACAAGACTGTACGGGTACTTCTACTGCAGCTGAGATCCTGGCGGCCTTCCCATCTCCACGGAGGTCGCTGCCCCCTCCATCCTCTGCTCGAATGGCTCTCTGATCTCCGACGCTGGCGTTCCCTCTGGTGAAGAATCAGCGTTCATCTCGGAGCTGATGTACACGCTAAGCGGGCTCGTCCCTCCCATGGCAGTATGTTCCCCCTCCCCAGCCCTTGGTGTCCTGCTCGAGTCGTCCATGTCATTCGATCTGGGTGTCCTCCCAAAGTGACTGCCGTTTTTGAACGTGGGGGAGTTGAGGTCCCTCTTGTCGTAGTGCTGGAACCATGCTTTCATCCTCCGCACCGATCCGCTCCCGGAGCCTGCGGCGGCCTCGGCCTCTGCCGCCGCCCGGAGCTCGTCTCGCTCGCGGTAGGCGAAGATGGCGAGATAGAGCAGCAGCATGAGGGTGGAGACCACTCCGGTGATGAGGAACAGCCCGCCGAAGCTCTGGAAGCTGAGGTCTGACGAGCCGACGGCGGGGGCGCTCCCGCACGCGCCCGGCTCTCCGAACCATGCCTTCTCGATCCGCGCCATCTCGTCCGCCTCTGCTAGCCTCATCACCTCCCTCGACACGTCCGGCACCATCGGCGACCCTCTCGGGAACACGAACCCGAAGCCGTCTGTCTTGTACACAGGCCCGACCATCATGTACCCGTCACAGTACTGCGACAGGAACAGCTTCAGGTACGGAATCTCGTCGAACACCGCGTCGACGCCGCCGTTCGCTGATCCCTTGGACAGCGCCTCGGCGTACTGCTCCACTGTGCTATACTCCTTCATCTTGCGTTCGTCGAAACCCATCTTCTTGAGAAAGGGCTCGATGAACGTACCCTCCTGATACCCGATGTAGTGGCCGTGCCTCTGGAGCTCCGTCACGTCGGCCACCGTCGGCTGCAGCTTCTGCACCGTCAGCATCGACGTCAGGCTCGCCGTGTAACTCGATGTCAGGATCAGCACCACGAACACCCAGATGATCACCACCAGCCTCGACAGATTGCTCTCCAGCTTCTCCTCTGAAAATAATTAGTAAGCTAATTAGTGACCGATCGCTCAAGAAAACAACTAGTACATCAATTTGTTTGTGAAATTCAGTTGAGATGATTACTAGTAAGACGGTATGTACGTACTGTGTGAGAAGACGAGGGTGGAGAATGCGAAGTAGAAGATGAGGCCGAACTGCTGCGACGGCGTGCCGCGGAACTCCGGGTTGACGCGGTGCTCGATGACCCAGACGACGAAGCCGGTAAAGCAGAAGAAGGCGAGGCTGGCGAGCCAGAGGCTGGTGGTGAGCGGCTTGAGGAAGATCCACATGCTGGCGGACTTGTCCGGCCGCGCCGCCACCACCATCGACCACCCGGACTCCGTGAACGGCATCGTGAAGTCCACCTCCTCCAGCCTGCTCGCCGTGATGGTGACGTCGCCGACGACCATGTCCGCCTTCCCGTCGCGCACCTGGTCCACCAGCTTGTCGTACGATTCCGAGCTGTCGTGGAATGGAACGTACTGGTAGGGCACTGGGTAGGGCAGGTTCTTCATCACCTGGTCGAAGACGTCGATGCAGTAGCCGGTGATCTTCGTGGTGGAGTTGGGGGAGACCTCGACGTCCACGAACTGCTTGAACCCACGCTTCACGGGCACGGCGACGTTGAGCACCCGCCCGTTCAGCGACGCCGTCCAACCTTTGGGCGTAGACAACGTCTCCCCGGGCCAGAGGATGTTCTTCAGATGCGGCGCCTTGCCAGCGCCGGCGCCGTTAAGCTCACGCGAGAGGCCGGACTCCGGTGTCCAGAACCCCACCGTCCTGGCGCCTTTCCCGATGATGTTCACCACCTCGTACGCCGCCACCTGCAGCTGCCCGTCGACCAGCTTGAACTTCCCGGCCATCCCGTCGAATGTCGTGTTAAGTACCGCCCTGAGAAGCGCTACGCCGGTGTCGGACACGCCGATCCGGTCCAGGTCAGTGGTCTGTGGCGTGGACGGTCTTTGCTGAGGCGTCTGCAATGCCGGTCCGGTGGCCGCGGCCGCGGCGACGATGGCCCACGCCGTGTCGTACGCCCAGAGTCTCATCACGTTCGGGTCACTGATCAAGTCGTCGTCAGAGCCCGGGTTGTCCCGGCGGAACCTTGCCCGGAACCGCGCCGTGAAGTTCTTCACTTGGTCTGTGAACTCCTCGTGAGGCCGGAGGCTGACGACGCCCTGCATGGCGTCGACGTCCTCTGGAGTGAGCCTGTCGACGACGGAACCGACGCCGTCGGTGGCGACCCATACGAAGCCCTCAGACATCATCCCGGCCAGGCTCGCCCGACGGAAGATCTGCGTGGCGAGCTGGTACGTGGCGTGCACGATGAACACCCGCGTCGGCATCGCCATGAGGCGGTAGAGGAGCGCGTCGAGGGCGTCATTGTCGGCGCCGCTCCGCACGGCCACGCGGTCCACGATCGACGCGCCGCCGACGCCGGTGCTCTGGAGCGCGTCGGCGAGCGACGGGAGGATGCCTACGCCGTAGGGGGAGTCTTCGTGCAGGACGGCCGCCGCGCGCCAACCGAAGGCGGCGAGGACGGCGGCGACGGGGTCGGCCTGGAAGGAGTCGTTGGCGGCGGTGCGCACGAAGTAGGGCGTCTGCGCCGGGGAAACGGACGGGGAGGTGGCAGAGTAGGAGAGCACGGGGACGTGGGCGTGGCTGCCAAGGTGCGCCACGAACTCCGCCTGCGACGAGGTCTGCGGGCCGATGATGGCCTGCACATGCACGTTCTTGATCAGGTCCACCGCTGCCATAAGGATAGGATACAGTTAAGCACATAAAATTCTTCTGGTTGACTGTAGTAGTGCATTAGAGGCTGAACTGCTTGCACTCCAAGAGGGTTTATCCCTATCATTACACTGGGATAAACCTCTAATAATCGAAACGGATTGTCTGGAGATGAAAAAGCTACCGAAGATAGATGAACTGGATAGATCAAGGCATACTACAATTATTCAAGAGATCAAGTCCCTTCTTAGAGTTCGAGAATCTTGTATTACTCATGTTCATGCTCGTAGAAGTGAAAACACTAGCAGTCACTTTATGGCTAATTTTACTAGTAAAAACAAAATTAAATTTGCATTTTTTGTGTGTAAGTTATACTAGATTTCAATTTATTAGTACCTCCTCCGTTCCAAAATAGATGTCTCAGATTTGTTAAAATTTGGATGAATCTAGACACTATTTAGCTTATATATTCATCCAAATTCTAAGAAACTTGAGACATTTATTTTTAGACGGAGGGAGTACTGCATTTAAAAAGGAAAATCTAATGAAGTAGGTGGTAGGTTTGTGGGTCCTCCTGCTCTGGATCCCAACAACAACCAACTGTCCGGATAAGTATTCCAGCCCAAAACTGTTCGTAAACAGCAATACCGTAGATCTAGTGGCTGAACACCAGTGTGGTTTCTTTGGGATTAACGGACACTTGCCATTCTACTGAAATTCATGTTGACCGAGTAATATAAGTTCATTCGTAAAAAATATGCAAGTAGGCCATTAGAATCGATAAATAAAGTTTCTTGACAGCCCAAACCAGAATAGGGTAAATATGAGCCAATTGGAGGGAAATCATTTTATTAGTACTCCTTCCGACTCATATTAGTTGACTCGAATTTGTTAAAATTTCGATAAATCTAGACACTATTTAGTATATATGTACATTCAAATTTGACAAATCCAAGTCAACTAATATGGGTCAGAGGGGGTATGAAAAATCTTCGAACATTTGACACAAGAACATGCGTACTGCACTGTTGTTGCACACCTATACACCACAAGAAAGAAAAGAACCTCCGATTCGCTTCCTCTCGAAAGATCTAAGCGCCAAATCGCAAATAGAAGCTCTGCAGCCTACATCATTGACCGTATAACTTTTTGGAGACTTTGACAAGAGAACACGAAAGGGACTCTCAAATCAGAGAGACTCGCTGGGCTCTCTAATCTAGTACTCCCTTCGGGATTATATGTCCTATACCTAGGTTCTTAATTTAACCAATAAAATATAACTTATATATTATAAAAATTATATCATTAGAAAATATAACCTTTAGATATAATTTTTATGCTATAATATTTATATTTTTTGTTTAAAATAACAACCTAGTTATCCGCGCGGGACTTATAATCCCAATCAGAGAGAGTACATGACAATAATCAGAGGGACTGTACACTTGACTGACCTAGAATATATAGCACGGCTAGAGACGCTGGCATCGTCATGCATGTTCTAACTGCTGTAACCTGATCGACCCAAAGTGACCTACTACAGGTTTTGTCCCGATCAGCACATCATCGTCACCAAAATGGACGTTTAGATGCCAAGTTCACCAAAATGGCTGATCACCGTGAGCTATGTTGACCAATTCGCGGGCTAGCACGTGCCACTCTGAAGAAGACTAGTCAGAGTTTGGCCTAACTATCTAATCCCGGCCAAGAAGACGACATGACGATGGAGCTGTATATAGTACGTATGAACTAGGAGTAGGTGTGTAAACAATTAAAGCTCGCAGGAAACGATTATTAACTGATGAAGCTACCTAACTCTCGCCGCGTAGCATGTGACATGTTTCGTCATGCAGCTTAGTTACTAGACCACAAGCTACTTAGCACTTAACTGAATTTGATGAGCGGGTGAGAGAGAGAGGGGGGTTAAATTACCGGCGGATGCGGCGCCGACGACGTCGCCGGCGGAGTCCCTGAAGTGGAGCTCCACCCTGGTGGACGATCCCGGGTGCGCCGCGTAGTAGTCCTCCACCGCCATCTCAATGCCGGTCCGCCGCCTCAGCGACACCGCCGACGCCCAGTCCAGGATCACCCCCACGCGGACCGGCGCCGGCGCTCCCACGCCTTGCTGCGCCGTTGCTGGAGGCGCCGCCAGCCCAGCCAAGAGCAACAGCAGCAGAGGGAGGAAGGACGATATGGGTAGGGTAGAAAAGGAGGAGGACGACGCGCGCGCCGTGTGCCTCGCCATGAATGGACGATATGAGCTAGCTAGGCTCGCTCTGCCGCTGGCTGCACTCGGACGCGCTTTATATGCGACTACGGCGCGCGGGGGAATCTCAAGCTTGGGACCTCGATCGATCGAGTGATTTTGGTTTTGCAGCGGCCGGTGGCGTATGGCGACGTATTGCTCCAGGAAAACTATTTCCGGATGGATGGGTTCTCCCTCCTCTTGACTTGACTTTCGCGCGCTTGCGACCGTGTGTGTGTATCTGGGTGGGGCCACGTACGACGATCGTCGAAAGGTACGTGTCGCACTGTTGAAGCTAGCGCAGGAACCGGTCCACGACGAGGACAGACGTCGGCCGATCTGTCGGGCAGCGCAAGTGGAAAACGCAGAGACTCCACACCACATGCGCGGGCTACATCGATCGTATTTGTAATACCATTTTGACCGGACGAAGAATGAGCCATTTCATATATGTTGTCAACAGACACCCAAAAAACTCACTTAAAAAGAACACCCAAAACACACTTAGAAGATAAACCCATTCTTTCTTCACGAGTACACATGAAAGGGGTAATAATATGCATCTACAAACAAACCAAACACAATATGAAAACATGCATCCCATTCTCATCTCATAAAGAAAAGATCCACCACAACGTCCTTACAACGGTGATCAAACATGATATTATATGGAGTGGGATAGATCAAGTTATTACCACACACCTCTAGTCCATAGTTGGATTACTCTCTTCTCATCATGGTGGCGATGGAGAGACGCTACAAGAGCAACTGTCGGTGGCTCTGGCGGTGTATACCCTCGATTTTTCGACAATGGTGAAGTTTTCTACCTCTGTTTTGGTGTTTCTGTCGTGGTGGCAAATTCCTCCATAAATAACAAATTTCAAGGTATAGATACACTATTTTATATCAAGATAGAGTTGTGGGCAAAATGATCGAGAAAAAACGGAGTTCAGAAGAGCCAGAAGCCCTCCATGGCATGGTTTGTCCCCTGGACACATGCCATGTGTGTGTGTGGGGGGGGGGGGGGGGGGGGGTCTTCTAAGCCTCTATGTGGCTTCCTAGCTCCTCAATCATCCCAAATGAGTTTGGCAAGGTTCCTAGAAGTCAAAAATACACGAAAACAAGAATTCCTACTTCGTAGAGTTATATACTCCCTCCGATCCTAAATAAGTGGCACGGTTTTGAACTAACTCTAGTTCAAAATGGCGACACTTATTTAGGATCGGGGGTAGTACCATATTTATTTTGCTATATTATATTTCTTGTCAACTCACATTGCCATTGTAACTGACAGCTACATTGCTCATGTTTAAGGGAATAAAGATGAATTTTACTTTTACTAAAAAATGCTTGAAGGACCCATTTGGTTTGATAAACCTTGAGCCATCCACTTGAGGGAAAAGTTGTTTCTACTACAACACTCCGCGCTAGGAGTCTCAACATCATCATCAACACAAGGCGGGCTTGTTGAACTGCCAAAAGGCCCGCATCCTTTGGAGAAGACACTCAGGAAGCAGCACCGCCGTCCACCACCGTGATCTTCGTCATTGCAACATATAAGCCATCAGCGGCCAGCCACCCCTGACGAGTGAATCCATGCAACCAAAACACCACAACAGAGGATTCTTCGCGATCCACAATCCTTTCCAGTAGGATAGCTGGACTAGCACGACGTCGGAGCGCCTGGGATCTACTCGCCTAAACGAAGTTTCTAGAGAGCATCTACCCAAGCAAATATGCCTGAATTTCTTCATGTCCCTGCCATCGGGTTCTATATGAATCAAGCTGATAAAGGCAAAAGTCAATTTGGGAATAAAAATTGAACGGAAATCTGGAGATATCCAAAGAGCCAAAGCAGAAGTCATGCACTATTTAAGGCCATATCTTTAGCACTGTGCAGATTATTTTAGTAAAACAAGAACGAAAGGCATCTTGCCCAAGGGAATCGCTGGCATGAGAACAACAGCTTTGACCTCTTCTGGGCAGAATTTTCTTGTAAATGTCCGTTCTCTCTTCTTAGTCAACCCAAAAGGAAGAAATGAATATTTGGCTCTGATTCATAACCAAAAAGAGTTTTGTAGTAACAATTTTACACAAAATTCAGAAGAGCAGAGAGAATCTTGTGCCACATAGTAATGCTCGCTAATTTGTTAAGCAGACATATTAGGACGTACGGAAGCCGCTAGAGTTCTATTTTTTTCTAGATGGGTAGCTAGTTCTGTTAATTGGCCGATCTTGGTGCGTAACGGTATACAATATGAAAATCACCTACTCTCTAGGAGTCTAATCTTTATTCTAGAGCAGATTGCTCAAGTGTCTAGTCTTACTGACGTGCACATCTTATCTTCCCTTGCTACGTACTTTATTAATGTTTTACTTGGTTTATAGAGCTTCACTCACGTCATTTGATTAGCTGTATACATCTTTGAATGAGTTGAATGACACGCGAAATTTCCTCCGGTTTGCGGACATCATTCTAACACACAAAAAATGTCAGCTTGGCCCCATGATTTCAGGTTAAATCTTGCTCACTTGGTCTTGACAGAGTGTTTGATTAGTACATAGATTCATGCAGCTAATTAAGTAGACCTTCCGCGGGCTTGACAGAGTTTGTTTAGTGTGCTGGCCTGTTAGGTTTACTTTGTCGCTCAACCTTCACCTTCGCAAGAAAAAGTACCTGCTCAACGTAACTGACGGCAACACTACTGATAGAGAACATATATAGGGGCGTTTAAAATCTCAAAGATGTTGTCACGAGGCAAAGCAAATACAAAACAAAAAAAATTGAACGCGACGTCAACTCGAGAGGATAATGGTTTATAAAGTTTAGAAGACATTATTAGCAGGTAAATAATTCGTCTAGCGATATGCTAGACATACTAAGTGGAACTGAATCAGACAAAGTTAGTCTCGGTCTCGGTCATAACTTGTCACTTGGAGTTAACGCAACAAGAAGAAATGCCACAAAAATCAATGGCAACGAAAGAACATAGGGGAGAAATGCAGAAGGGGGCATGAGTACATGTGCCCTTAGCTCAACATTGTGGCGACTACTCCTACTAGTCCAGATGCGACGATTAATTAATGAGGTGTGCTTTGGTCCCCTCCTAAACTTAAGTTTTATGGGCCGTTTTATTTTTTTGACCCGTCAAACCCATATCGAGGCCATGTATATCTTCGTATATGTGTACTCGGTCGAACTGAGTATAATCCATGTCCCGGACGGCTGATCCCACCTCTTATTATTGCGATCTACGTCTTTGCATGTCATATTTAATTTTTGTTGTTGTTGCTGTTATATAACTTACGATTTTAAACCTGCGGCACATGAGTATTCGCAGACGGGAGTATACGTCTAATATGACCATATGAACTTCGGGTGGGTTCGTACGGTCCTGAAAACAATTGGTATGAGTTTTTGTTTGTGAAAGTTTGAAAAGAAGGAGCGAGGAGGGAGGGGGGGGGGGGGCCGAAGCAAAAGTGTTAATTAAGTAGTATTTCCTGTTTGAAATATAAGATGTTTAGGTTTGTGAAAGTAATGTATTTAGGCGGAGTGTGTAGATTCGGAATGAACCTTTTCGAATCTACACACTAAAAGAGACCTAAATACATTGTCTTTATAAAGCTAAAACATCTTACATTATAAAACAGAGAGAGTAGACGGCAATTTCGATAGTATTTCCTTCGATAGCATCTTCGATCTTGCGTGGGTTTCATCTCGCTCGAAAAATTCTTTCGCTGGATTGGAGTACGTTTTACTGTTTTCCGCATGACCTGAATCTGAACGAGGACCGTTGAATCAGCTGTAAGTACGTGCGAACTGAAGTTGCGTGGAAGTTCGTAGCAATATGACATGACCGAGAACATGGCTGACTGTCTGAGTGAGGAGGTTTGTCTTTCGTGTGTACGGTGTTCATGTGCACTGTGGTGGCCGACTTGCTTGGACTTGGACACTTCAAGTTGGTGGTTTTGTTGACCAGAGCTGAGTTGCTTGTCGCAACAAGTACGAGCGGACAGCCTGTTCATTAAGTTGAGCAGATTCTTGCTACCCGATCAAGATTGAGCAACTTTCAGACCACTAGAAGATCGGTGAATTGCCTTCCTTATAATTTACAATTGTCCACTCCAGTGCAGACACAAACAATTTCTAGCCGAATAAGAATTTAGAACGAACTCGGACTTGGCAGGCACCCAGGGTTTGAAAACGACCCGTCCCCTCCTCGTCGCTCCCGTGGGCGACGGGAGGGCCTCGCCCGCTAGCCCTCCTCCCTCTTCGCCGCCTTGGAGAGCGTCATCGGCCGAAGGCGGTAGCGGCGGGCTCAGCCCTCCAGGAGGTGGCGGGCTGTGGCCTCCGCTTGGGCGCGTTGGCCTAGGCGCGTGTGACTCTCCGGCGGCGTGGTGGGCTGCGGTGGCGGGCGCGTCTCGGCCGTCAGTGGCGGCGTGGCGGTGATGGTGGCTAGGTGGCGTGGCGGATCTGGCCATTCGGGCCCGATCTGACTGTCTGCCTCGGCCCGCCTCTGGGAGGGCTGCGTCGGGGGTGGGCTAGTCGGCGGCATGGTCTTGGGCGGCGGGCAGTGGCGCTTCCATGGCGGTGCGAGCTCAGGCGCGGCCATGGCGGCGGATCGACTCTTTGACCCCGATCTAGGTTGGTGGTCGACCTTGCTTTGCTGGGCTGCAAATCTTGGCGGGTTAGGATGGATGGGATCCTCGGTGTCCTTGGTCGGCTTTGTGCGGTGCAGCGGTGGCGGACTCACGGGCTCGGGCCCCGGACCGCCATGGGACTGGTTTGCCTCGCGGAGGCTTAACTCTTGGGCCCGACCGGACCTATGGGGACTGGTTTGTCTGCCGCGTCGGCCGATCACCGTCTCCGGCGTGGAGGAAGTTCTCCCGCCACGACCATGGTACCGAGGGTCCGGCTCATTTCTACTGTCTTGGCGATGTTGTAGACCTCGACCGGCTTGCTTGGTGAGACAATGATGACGAAGTCGAACCGGAGTGGCGCATGCTCGTGGGCGGTAAGTTTTGGTGGTGAGGCCTCGCCTCATGGTCTCCCGTGCTTCGGCGTTCGGGGTTATGGATAGGGTCCTCGGGAGAAATCCTTGTCGGCTCGACCGACACCGACGCGGTGCCGCCCGCGGGTGGCACCTTCCTTCCTGGAGGGCGTCGTGGCTTCCCTTCATCCATTCCCTACGTGCCGGGAAACCCTAGGGCGATCTTTGGTCCGGCAGAATCGCTTCCTCTTAAGGGTCTGCTTGGTGCTTGGCGAGTCGGAGCTAGGAGCGTGGTGGGTATTCTTCGGAGGGCGCAGCGGTTGCGGTCTTTCTCGTCTAGTTGATCCCTCTCTGTTTCCTTCCTTTTTGCTTTGTTCCTTGCTTTCTTTCGGGCGTGTGTGTCTGCCCAAAGGCATTGTGTATCGTGTTGTGTCTCTTTGGCGTTGTCTTCTACCAAGCGTGTCTCTGTGTGCTTTATTTATAAAAAGGCTGTTTTGAATTTAGAACTAGTTCCCGCGTTTTAAAATATTAGATTTTTAGCTTTTGTGAAACAAATATATCTAAACCTCTTTTATTGTGTAGATTAGGCGTGAACCTACAATAGTAGTAACAAAGGAATGGATGTAGTAACAAAGACTAGTACAATAGTACTCCCTCATATCCATACTACTTATCATTGGAATGGATGTATCTAGACATGTTTTGTATAGATATATTCATTTTAATGACAAGTAATATGGATCGAAAGGAGTATATAATCTACTATGGTGAGTCTGGCTGCCTTCCCATCTCCACGGAGGCCCCTGCCCCGTCCATCCTCTGCTCGAACGACTCATTGGTCTCCGATGCCGGTGTCATAGCCATTCCCTCTGGCGAAGAATCGGAGTTCATCTCCGAGCTTATATACACGCTCAGCGGACTCGTCCCGTCCATGGCATGCTCCTCCTCTCTGCCTATCGGCGTCTGGCTCGCGTCGCCATTCCATCTAGGCGTCCTTCTCGAGAAGGCACCTCCATTTCTCGGGGACTCCTCGTTCCACGCCTTGAACGTGGGGGACTTGAGGTCCCTCTTGTCGTAGTGCTGAAGCCATGCTTTCATCCTCCGCACGGACACGCTGCCAGAGCCCACGGCGTCGGCCTCAGCCTCCGCCGCTCGGAGCTCGTCTCGCTCGCGGTAGGTGAAGATCACGAGGTATAGAATCAGCATGAGAGTGGAGACGACGCCGGTTATGACGAATAGCCCGCCGAAGCTCTGGAAGCTGAGGTCCGACGAGCCAACGGCGGGGGCAGTTCGACAGGTGCCCGGCTCGCCGAACCACTTCTTCTCGATCAGCGCCATCTCGTCCCGTTCCGCTAGCCTCATTATACCCCGCGACACGTCCGGCACCATGGGCGACCCCCTTGGGAAGACGAACCCGAAACCGTCTGTCTTGTACAAGGGACCTTGCATCATGTACCCGTCGCAGTACTGAGACAGGAACAGCTTCAGGTACGGCATCTCGTCGAACACCGCGTCAACGCCGCCGTTCGCCGAGCCCTTGGAGAGAGCTTCCGCGTACTGCTCCGCCGTGCTGTACTTCCTCATCTTGCGGTCGTCGAAGCCCATCTTCGCGAGGAAGGGCTTGATGAACGTGCCCTCTTGGTACCCGATGTAGTGGCCGCGCCTCAGGAGCTCTGCCACGTCCGTCACCGCCGGCTGCAGCTTCTGGACCGTCAGCATCGACGTCAGGCTCGCCGTGTAGCTCGACGTCAGGATCAGCACCACGAACACCCAGATGATCACCACCAGCCTCGATAGGTTACTCTCCAGCTTCTCCTCTGGAAACGATTCATCAATTTGATTAGTATAAGTATCGTGAATCCAGAAATTGATTGGGAGAGTCCAGATCTCAGGCGTCCGAGAACTTCTCATGTCATCCTATTATTCATGCTAATTCTCAGTTGCAACCTAGTTATAAATTAGAAAAATTGTACTAATTCTGAGTTGCAACATAGTTATAACTTATTAAATCTCCAGTTATAATCTAGTTGCAACTTATATGTAAGTTTCACATTGCACGAATCATAAGGTAAATCTAAATACGAGAGAGATGATTGAGAGATAACAAATTTTCAGACGCCCGAGAACTAGCAAACCCGAAATAGTATTGAAGATAATTGAGACGACGTGTACTTACTGTGCGAGAAGACGAGGGTGGAGAAGGCGAAGTAGAAGATGAGACCGAACTGCTGCGAGGGCGTGCCACGGAACTCGGGGTTGACGCGGTGCTCGATGACCCAGACGACGAAGCCGGTGAAGCAGAAGAAGACGAGGCTGGCGAGCCAGAGGCCGGTGGTGAGCGGCTGCAGGAAGATCCACATGTTGGCCGTCGTGTCATGTCGTGCCGACACCACCATGGACCACCCGGAATCTGTGAACGGCATGGTGAAGTCCACCTTGTCCAGCCTGCTCGCCGTGATCGTGACGTCGCCGACGACCATGTCTGCCTCCCCGTCAAGTACCAGACCCACCAGCTTGTCGTACGACTCCGTGCTATGGGGGAATGGCACGTACCGGTACCTCACCTGGTAGGATAGGTTCTTCATCACCTCGTCGAACACGTCGATGCAGTAGCCAGTGATATTGGTGGTGGAATTCGGGGAGACGCCGACAAGCTGCTTGAATCCGCGCTTCGCCGGCACGGCGACTTTCAGAACTTTCCCCTTCTGTGACATCGTCCAGCCTTTCGGCGTGGACAGTGGCTCCCCCGGCCAAAGGATTGGTTTCAGGTGCGGTGCGTTGCTACTGCCGCCGTTCAGCTCCCGGGAGAGGCCGCCGGACTTTGGCATCCAGAACCCAACCGTCCTGGTGCCTTTCCCGATGATGTTCACCACCTCGTACGCCGCCACCTGCAGCTGCCCGTCGGCCAGCTCGAACTTGCCAGCCATTCCGTCGAACTTCTGGTTGAGTACGGCCCTGAGAAGCCCTGCTCCGGTGGCCGACATGCCGATCCGGTCAAGGTCTGTGGTCTGTCCCGTCGATGGCCTTTGCTGCGGTGCCTGGAACGTCGGGCCGGTGACGGCGCCAGCGGCCTCGGCCGCGGCGGCGACCGCCCATGCCGTGTCGTACGCCCAGAGCCTCGTCACGGTCGGGTCACTGAAGGCATCGTCGTCGGAGCCCGGGTTGTCCCGACGGAACCTGACCCTGAAACGGGCCGAGAAGTTCTTTACTTTCTCCGTGAACTCCACATGAGGCCGAAGGCTGACGACGCCCTGCATTGCGTCGATGTCCTCGGGGCTGAGACTATCCAGGAAGGTTCCGACGCCGTCGGTGGCAATCCAGACGTATCCTTCCGACATCATCCCGGCCTCCGTTGCTCGCCGGAAGAGTCGCGCGGCGAGGACGCGCGTCGCGTGAACGACGAACACCCGCGTCGGCATCCCCATGAGGCGGTTCAGGAGCGCGTCGAGGGCGTCGTCATCGGCATCGCTCGGCACGGGCACACGGTCCACAATTGATGCGCCGCCTACTCCGGTGCTTTGGAGCGCGTGGGCGAGCGCCGGGAGGATGCCGACGCCGTAGGGGGAGTCCTCGTGCACGACGGTCGCCGCGCGCCACCCAAATGTGGCGAGGACGGCGGCGATGGGGGCAGCCTGGAAGGAGTCGTTGGCGGCGGTGCGCACGAAGTATGGCGTCTGCGTTGGGGAGACGGACGGCGAGGTGGCAGAGTAGGAGAGCACGGGGACATGGGAGCGGTTGCCGAACTGCGCCACGAACTGCGCCTGCGCCGAGCTCCGCGGGCCGATGATGGCCTGCACCTGCGCGTGGTTGATTAGGTCCAGTGCTGCAAAGACAACAACGACGAGAAGATTCTTAGGCCCATGTATTTCTTCAGGCCCGTTATAAATCTGGGCCAAAATTTTCTAGCTGCCTTTTTTTTTCCTGGGAATAATTCTTCCTTATACTTAGCTCAATTCAAATCCATCTATTTGGTCAAATGAGACAAAGGATCAGATCAGTTCATAAGAACTAGTACACAGCATAGACGTTGCACGCCACAAACTGAAGAAAATGAATCCCCTCCTACTCGCCTCTCGCATGAAAGAAAGATCTAGCGCCGATAGAAGCTCCGAGCACTCTATATCATTGATCCGGTATTATTTTGCAGGAGACTTTGACGAGAAAACATGAAAGTGACTTATCTCTCATATAGAAAAGAAGTCTATATACATGACAACTACATCTAGGTTAATTTCCCTCCGGTCACCATCTCCTAATCTACATGGCAATTAGTATAAGATCAAAATGACTGACCAAGCGGAGTAGATGCGTATAGGGTTGATGTAGATATAATATTGATGATATAGTCGATCTAGGGCGAAAACAGATGGAAAACTTTCTTGGCTTCTATTCCCTCCGATTTATAATATAAGATGTTTACACTAAAACAGATCTATATATACTCCTTTTATAAAGCTAAAACATATTATATTATGAAACGGATGAAGTATAGACGTACATCTGTGCCTCTAGTCATCATGGGGTTACACATAAGCAGTTATATACTTTTCTAGGACAAATACTTGGCAGTTCGATCGTCAAAAGGAACACAATCGTAGACGTCCCAAATAGAAAGATAAGAAATTCTGACCTACTGTCTATGTCGTGTGGTGGTGCCCAATTAAGCCAATCGTTGTGAGCTAAGATCTCGTAGCTGAAGCTAACTAAACAAAAATCACGATCTGATCACCTTGAGCTGTGCTCACTAATTCGCGCGCTAACACGTGCCACTCTGAAGACCGACTAGTCCAACCTAGTAATTAAATAAACCGCGGCAAGAAAGCGACGTGACACTTGCATGGAGACATCGGTTGTGTCCAAAGAAGATACCACATATTTTTAAGCTGCCAAAGAAGCTTTAAACCCATGGAGCAAGAAAAACCTAAAGAAAAATCGAAAGAAACCTAAGAAAAACTGAAAATACAATGAAAAGCATGAAAAATACCCTGACAACTTACGCTTATGTGTGCTCTAAGGGGCTAGGGAGGACACCTTTAATTTCTCCTTAATTTTGGGTGTTTCTTAAGTCGCGACACCCGACCCTTGTGCCGCGGTTAAAAAAAGAGGTGTGCTTCGGTGTTTCCCCTCAAAATTAAGATTATATGAAATAGTTCTTTTGTTACCCATCAAAACCCATATCCAGACTATGTATACCTCCGTATAGGTGTATTCGGTTGAGCTGGATATACTCCATGTTCTCACCGGCTGATCTCACCCCCGGTTATCGTGATTTACGTCTTTGCATGTCATGTTTTGAAATTTTATTGTTGATGCTATATATCTCGTGATTTTCGCCTTCTGGAGACACTTGGGTGCATGTATGGTAAGTATACGTCTAAAAGGACCATACGGGTTTCGGGTGAATTTATGCGGTCTTCAAAACGAGTCAGTTTCGGAGTTTTTGTTGCCAAAGTTTAGAAAAGAGAGGGAGACACGGTAACAAAAGGGACAGTGCTAGGCGTCCCCCGGGGGATTTGTGGTTTTCATCCCCCGGGTCCCCAGCCAACCACGTGTCCTTTTTTGAATTCAAAATCCTGCTTTTGCTACATTTGCCCCGCTTTTGCTACATTTGTCTCGCTTTTGCTACATTGTAGCAGAAAACGGTTCAGTCCAGAAAATAAAAAAACAGACTGAACCTCGTCGGAGATTTTGCCGGAGATCTCGCCGGCGACCGTGTAGCAAAAAAGTTGTGCTAATGTAGCATATCCGACCTCGCATGAGACTCACCGGAAACTTTCGTCGGTGGATATCACCGGAGACCGGGTAGCAAAAACGTTACGCTATTGTAGCAAAACTGTAAAACGGCGGTAGCAAAAAAAAGTACTAATGTAGCAAAAAGAACGACCTCGCCGGAGACATTATCGGTGTCTGCCGTAGCAAACCGATTTTGCTAGGGACTTTCATCAAAAATGTCGTAGCAAATACTTTATACTATTGTAGCAAAAATATAAAACAAAAATAGCGAAAAATTACTACTATTGTAGCATCGCCTGTAGCAAAATCTCAAAACTCATTTATTGGTCAGTAGCATCGCGACTCTTCATCTGTAGCAAAAAATATTGTAGCAAAAAAAATTCAAAATGTAGCAAAAAATCCATTTCGCCAGAGACATCGCCGGGACTTTGTAGCAAAAAAATTTTGCTACCATAGCAAAAACTACTTCGCTGGACTTCGCTGGACATCATGTAGCAAATTTTTTACAATATTGTAGCGAACACATAAAACAGTTCTAGCAAAATAAATACATGCATGTAGCAAATCCCCACCACATCAAAAAAAAAATCCAAACACAACTCTCGTCGTCGGTAGCATCTCCAAGTAGCAAGTCGGGTTGCCTTAAGTAGCAACATCGCACGCGTGAGATTGAGACGGTGTGGTGGTGGCTCTTGGCTGCGATTTTGAGATGGACAGGAAGATGTAGAAGACGAAGTCACCAGGATCAAGGAGGAGATAAGGTTGAGTTTTTTTTTTGACCAACGTGGGCTGGTGGAGCCAATGATTGTGTACCTCACGATGGGCTTCCATCCAACGGGCGCGCACCCGGGGGACGCGACGACGCGATCCCCGGGGGAACAGTATCATTTTCCTAACAAAAGTGTTAAAAAAAGGGAGTTCAGTTATGCCATTTTGGATGGATGGAGTATCCGCTAGGATTCTGAATTTCTGATTGGGATGTGGTAAATATCATCTGCAAGACGACGAATGTAAGGGCGGCTGAGACCGAGAGATGTGAGCCGCCGGCCGCATGCAGCGCGCCACACAGAATCTAGTGGCTCCTATATATATCTCACACACGAGACCAAAGATCACGGTCGCATGCACGCCGCAGGCAGCAGCCACTAATATATCACAACAAAAGAAGATATTTTCACTACCCTCGAGCGTCTAAATTAGCAGTTGTTTTCGCAAGAAATTACTGTGGAAGAGCTTAGAATAATGAGACGCATCAGGCAGCATATGTAGCTCTGGAACTCGTATACTGAATTTGATTTGGAGGTGGGTGGGGGAAGGGGGGTTCAATTACCGGCGGAGGCGGCGCCAACGACGTCCCCGGCGGAGTCCCTGAAGTGGAGCTCCACCCTGGTGGTGGAGCCCGGGTGCGCCGCGTAGTAGTCCTCCACGCCCATCTCAATGCATGTCCGCCGCCTCAGCGACACCGGCGACGCCCAGTCGAGGATCACTCCCACGCGGACCGGCGCCGGCGCCGGCGCTCCGACGTCCCGCTGCGCCGTCGTCGCATGCTCCCCCAACCGCGCGGCCACGAGGAGCAGCAGCAGAGGGAAGAAGGACGAGGACGCGCGCGCCGCGTGCCTCCTCCCCGCCATGATATCTCGACGCTTTTGCAAGCTGGGTGAGTGTGTTCCTATACGATCTTTGCCTCGCTCTACCGACGCGCTTTATAGCGACTTGGATGATGGGTAATTTCGATCGCACTCCCGGAACCTCTCTGGAATTGATTTTGATACTTTGCTCCCGGAAAACTATTGCTGGCCCGCGCATGGCCGGGCTCGTCTCTTGACTTGACTTCCTTGCGCGCGCTAAGCTAGCTAGAGTACGTAGACGCACAGCCACTGCACAGCAGCGACAGCTACGTGGCGCCGTGGAAGCTAGCTAGCGCATGCACAGGGAGCCAGTCCACGTAAGCCGGTCGCGGAGAAAGTGAAAACGCGGCAAGCTAGCTCGTCCTCTTTTAATCCTGAGGAAATTGCGCGTGCCAGCAAGTCTTGGCCTCTTGGGGAGGTTGTTGCACGTACAAGCGACTCAAAAAAATTCATTGCACATACCAGTAACTCCACAACTAATTGGATGCAAAGAGCTCTAATGACCACTTAGAGCATCTCTCACCATAAAAGCGCAAACCAGAAGACACATTTTCAGATTACGTTAAGCGGTTTTTTCAGGTCGTGAAACGGCGAAGCGGACAAAAACTCGAACCAGAAAAATAAATATTTCCTTTTTCCAGTTTCACGCATGCGGAGTCTGTTCCGCAACAACAAGGGTCGAACCCATAAATTGAACTATTTTCTGTCAATTTCACCACATATCTCGCATTTTCAAACAGAAATATGATATCAACATAAAGTAAAATCCCGAAATTATTAATTATACATTACAACAATTATCCAAACAAATTGAATAAACAATAATCCAATTATAATAAATGACCAAATCAAATGAATAGTTCTGAATGCAAATAATGTTTCACAATCATGATTGATAAAATGTGGCAACCTAGTTCCTCCCAAATAGCTGCCAGTGGTGCTTAATGAGGTCATGCTGCAGCTGGTCATGGGTGGTCATGTTCTTAATGTCTCGGTAGGTTTGAAGGAAGGATTGGATGGTATTTGGGTTTCTAGCTGGCTTCACACGGCTGCCAACATTGTCGCAGAAGATATCCAAGTCTAGGTTCCTCTCATCCTCAACAATCATGTTGTGAAGAATGACACAACATGTCATTATGTCATTGAGAGTTTTCTAATCCCAAAAACGAGTTGGACCTCGCACAACTGCAAATCGAGCTTGCAAAACACCAAAGGCTCTCTCAATGTCCTTTCGGACACTCTCTTGAGCCTTTGCAAATTCAATCTCTTTCCTAGTTTGAGGATTCGAGATGGTCTTGACAAATGTAGCCCAATAAGGATAAATATCGTTAGCTAGATAATACCCCTTGTCATAATTAAAACCGTTGACAGTGTAGTTGCAAGAGGGTGCTTCACCACTAGCTAGCTTTGCAAATAGAGTAGATACACCGGGCAAAAAATGCGAATAATCGCCTTGGCAAATCTACGAACACTCTCCATAGTCGTATCTTCGCCAATGCGAAGATACTCGTTGGCATAATCGTCCGGGATCCCATATGCGAGCACTCTCATGGCCGCGGAGATTTTTTGGTACGGGCTGAATCCAAGCAGCCCCATGGCATTTCTTTGATGCTTGAAGTACCGCGTCTTGGCCTCGCAAGCTTTCACTATCTTCACGAACAGTAAGTGGCGCATTTGATAGCGTCTACGAAAGAGATGAGGCGGGTATGTGGGTACCTCAGCGAAATAATCTCGCATGAGCATGTCGTTGCCCAACCTGCAGTTGCGAGGGATGCAAAGGCGACCGACCATGGAGCCTTGCCGCCTCTTCCTCCTACTATCGTCCTCCTCCTTGAGGGCGAGAACGGCCACCATCATGTGTTGACGGTGGTTCTCGAGCAGCTGAAGGGATACGGTTAGGCTACACTAGCGCAAATCAAAAAAAAAATCTACCGTGTAAACCAGGAACACTGTTGTCATAGATCTCGGGATTACCATTAGACGCGCAGTTGCAGAACTTGATGAAGCACGTCGAGACAGTGTAGATGTTCTACGTCTCCTCCTCATCCTCGTCCCACGAGCAGCTCCCCTTTGCGTGGCTCGTCCAAGTGATACAGCTGCAGCACCTCCGAGGTATCCACACGTATAGGGTGAAAGCGTCAGACGCCGGGCTGCTAGGTCTGCGCGTGTAACACATGCGTGAGGTGTGGCGGCTGGGTGGAATGGCTCTACCCTGGTCAACTCGCCCCGTCCTCTCTTATATAGGCATCCCTAGTAGACTTCTACATTAGCAACCCATTAGTAGCCAGTCTGGTCTAATTTGGATCCAATTCTCATTAGGCTTTCAGCCCCTTAAGTGTGTGACCCTATAGGTTCATACACGTCTAGACATCACTCGAGTACACTTACTTCATCAATAGTTGGTAGCGTCTTCTAGCAAGACGTGTCATCTCCTAAACGCATATAAAGATCATTCGGACGAACCATCATATGGTTTAGTACATGTCTTTCCCTTTGCCTCATGATATTTGGTCTAGCTCCAAGATGACTTTCCTTTCTTGATACTGTGATTTGGAATCCCTTTACTAGGTTAACTCTTAACCATTTGTAGCACGGTCATGCATTTCTGGATCCGATCACTCGAGGAGCCCAGAGATATCTCTCTCAAATAGAGAGGGGCAAATCCAATCTTGATTGACCAATGCCTTGCAACATGCTTCAGGACAAACCCGAAAGCTACCTTTATAACTACCCAGTTATGGAGCAGCGTCTGATAGTCCCAAAGTAGTTCAATCCACATCTCAAGTACATGCGACAATCTCGAGTCTAAGGACAAAACGTACACGATGTATAGAGAGAGCTGCAAGTCTAATTGTCAGTCTCAAGTTGGGTCTGTCCAACCCCATGTTCATAACATGTGTCCACATCATTGGTATGGCATATCCATGTCTATGACTTGCGAAACATAGTCATCAACCAATCGATGCGCTAGTCTAATATTTATGTGTGTCCTCGCATGAACTCCGACTAGGGACAACTATTAGATAACCATACAAGTAAAGAGTTTCACAAACAATTCACATAATTTCCAGTCAATACAAGTGGACTTATATGGATATTCAAGGAACATTACAATAACTCATGGATACACAATAAATATAATTATCTCTATGATTGCCTCTAGGGAATATTTCCTTCAGCAGCATCTCCACATCCGAGTCATCGGAGGAGGAAATGAGCTGAAAATTCCCTTCCTCAAACAGAAACCAAGGATATGGTTCGCGTCCAGGTCGGGTTCGAAACCTGGGTTTTTCTGGTTTCGTGGGGGTGTTTTCTCGGGGGCCCTAAAAAAATTCGGTTAGGTCCATTTGGGGGCATATGTTCTGTCCACTTTTATCACTGGAAACCGAAAATTGGCGGTTATTTTTATGGTTTTGCCCTTTTACACTGTCTGCTGGAGATGCTCTTAATATGTTATCAGACAGTTGGGACCACTTTGTGGGCTGATCTGGCAAAAACGGGTCGGGGGCATACGCGAGTCGAACTAACCTTCTCTCCCGCACCCCTTCTTTTCCCCGGGCGGCAGCGGACCGATGTGACCACCCAGAGGCGACATGAGCGATCGGTCGGCGGTGAAACTAGAACTACTGGTCGATCCACGTGTGGTCATTGCCAAGGACGATCGAGAGATGCCGACGGCATGGTGGATGAGGCCGTCGCCCGTTGTGTATGATCGAGAAGCCATGGCACGGCGCCAACAAGTGGGCGGTGTGGAAGAGCGTCGAGCTTCAGGCAGCGATTGACAGAGGTAGAGGGAAAATAGAGGAGTACTCTTGCAGCGGTGCCTTGGAGATTGTTACTGCTAGGATGATTTATATGGTGCTTGCTCCGACGGCGAAGAAGACTTAAGGCCTAGTTCTTTTGGGGCTTAGAGGTTGAAATAATCCCAAGCCCAAAAAACTAGATTTTAAGCCGTTTCTGCCCACCACGAGTTGTCACCGTTCCTTCACGGTTGTGAGAAGCCACCATACCCCAGCTTTCCGGGAGCTTCCCGAGCTGCCACACATCGTTATTTGACCTTGTCGCTATTGCTCAATTTATTTACGAAAAATTGCCACCGCACTGGAGTACTAGCCCCGGACCGGTACCTGGGACACCTCTCCCCTTCCTCTCCCAAAATGAACAACAAACTTGGGTTTCTCTTCCCATAACTCTATCGCCACCGTTGGCAGGGTTAACTCCGGCCGCCCCTGAAGCCACCCCTCGCCGCCAGAACGTTGCCCTCCTTGCCCATGTTCGATTTCATGGCGTATGGAAAGGCACGGCCACCTCCTACCTCGTCGGCCAAGATCTAGCGGAGCTCGAACTCGCCGGCCGGACACGGTCTGCTGCGGCTGACAGATGGCGTTGCCTCCTCCGGCTGCCTACTTCTCCCCTTAGCACACCTCCTCAAGCCGCCGCCCGGGGTAGGCCGAGTGATCTGTTGCAGCCTCCACCTGCGTTGGCTCCTAATCCAAACTGCCCACCTGTTCCACTGGCGGGGCCTCCTCCGGCCAGGACTCGTCCTGAGTCGAGCTCCTCGTGTGATGCGAGCAAGTTCAAACGCGTACACTTTTTCTTATTTCTGTAAGATCCCGTGCTGATCCCTGCTGCACAAGCAGAGACATTCAGACATAGCTCGTTCAGCAATAAAGAAATCGTAGTGTTGTTTCTTATTTCAATGGTGGTAGCGCACTTTTGCTGATTGTAATTTTCAACTTACGCTAATGTGAGTTGTATAGATTGTATTGTGTTGATTTGTGCCAGCATGATGTTCAACTCTTCGTGATGTTATGAAATTGTATTAATGTTCAGCTATTCAAGATGCTCTTGAATTGTATTCTTTATCAAATTTACAACAAAACAATAAGAAATAAATCAATATTAGCTAGTCAAAACACAAAATAATCCTAGAATCATTATAGACTTTTCAACATACAGCTCGGACAATAAGTTATGACGATGAAAGCCGAAAAGAACTGGACTAAGTGGTCGAGCTCTTTGCATCCAATTAGTTATGGAGTTACTGATGTGTGCAACGATTGTTTTTGAGTCGCTGGTATGTGCAACAACCTCTCCAAGACTTGCTGGTATGCCCAATTTCCTTTAGCTGATGATGTGTCGATCGATTTGTTTTACTAGAATGTGTTGACCAGTAGACTATGGTCGACAAGAATTATTTGCTGTGTTTGAATTTTTGTACCCTCTTTTTTTAAAGGTGACCGACCGACCGAGTGAGCAACCATAGTAATTCTCTGCGCTGTGCATACACCAGTGGACAGGACTTTGCACACATAGTCGAGAGAGCAGAGAGAATCTTTTGATGCGAAATGATTTGAGAACAATATTTTGCTTAATTAAAGCGTGAACTTTGGATGGTCGCTAATTCTGCTGTTAATTAGGTCCTCGTTCTGTCGGATGACTGTCGGAGTACGAGTCTTGGAGGTCAAGGTTGAAGAATTAAGATTAGCCGCATTGGACCGTATCCTTCCTACTCTCATGATGGCAACCACTATGCATGTGGTGGCATGCAGGCATGCCAAACAAAAGGTAATGTCCTCAAGATTATTTTTGTGCAAATATTGAAACCTCAAGATATATGATATATCTCTCCGATCAGAGGAGATGACGGAGATGCACTAGTAGAGAACGAGTCTTTAGTCCTGGTTCTAGACAGGCTCTGGTCCTGGTTTTTCAAACCAGGACTAAAGGTCCCAGTCTTTAGTCCCGGATAAAATAGGACCACGTGGCGGCGGTGGGGAGCGGGGGTGGAGACTAAACGAGCTCTGTCGCGGCAGCCGATGGCGGTTTCTGTCGCGGCGTTTTTTTTTGGGAGGGGGGTTCACGGCGGGAAGATCGGTAGAGGAGGGTCGCTTTTGGTGTAAGTGACGTGCAATGAATGAACCCATTACACACAATATCGTCATGATTATATAGATACAATTCGATTACATATATATACAATTTGATTACATGGAGATCACAACTCGTTTATTCGATTACATGGAGATCATTAAATCACTACAATCCCTTGGTATGGTATTTTTCATTTGAGTTTGTGACCTGGTCAACAAGATATCTCGCAAATTCCTCTTGAATTTCTACCAAACATTCATTTGGTTAGAGATTCTCCTGCAATCTTTTCAACTATATATAAAAGAAGGAGATCAATATGAATATCAATCGTCATAAAAATTATTATGAATGACTCTTAACACAATTTGTGAATATATTGTTCACGTACATCTATAAATGTCGCTCTGTCCCGTTCACTGATCTCCGAAGATGTACTACTACCACAAGTATCCAGACAAATTAGTCTCTGGTGGCTGCTTCTCACACTTTACGAGAATAGAATTCAATCAAATAATAATCAAGTATGATATAATGGTATTGAAACTAGAACTGAAGAGATGCACGTACCTAGATCGTACTACTTATCTCAACCCGATGAAAACTAAGCACATCTTTAAATTCACCAACCGTAGCCCCGGTGAAAGCTAGCCATACCCTGCCCGGCAAAAAAATAAAGGATAAATGAGTTATTAGTTACTTGATATCTCATGATATATATAAATGAAAGAGACCGATATAGTGCGATAATGACTGAAATTACCTCTGGAGCGCATCTTTAACGAATGAGTACTCCGATTCGTCTTTCCTTAGTGAGTCCTTGATTTTAACTCTTCCAGCGTCAACTTCAATGATTAGCAGAATCAAGTGGAAGTTGCGCATGTTTATATACGTCGGTAACTCATCAATTACACTAAACATCGAGTAAGAAAAAGTGAATGTGTACAAGTAAGTAACACTCTCACCCGTAGTTGTAGGGAAACAATATTCTCTTCTTGTAATGTTGCCTCAGGATGATCCTTAGAAAGTTATACTCCGTCTCCTTGGGGTATTGCTTTAGCGATGCTTCATTAAATCGGTGTGGGTCGATGAACCCAGTGTCAAAGATTTTCTTTTGGTCACATTCGTCGCTCTTCATTCTGCATAATAGCGTAATAAGGGTAATTACATGCAATGAACGAGCTGAGTTAGAGAATTTATCATAGAAATAAATGAACCACTTACAGAAAATAGGAACTGACGAGACTCAAGTCGAGGGCACCTTGTCTGAATAACATATAGAATTCCTCAAAATAAATTTGAATCTGGTCTTCACCATTGAAATACTCATTTGTAATTCTCACAAGCAACGCTGATAATCGATCTTGTTCATTGCATGTAGAGACTTTCTCGTATCACTCATGTAGTCTCCGCATTTGTGTTGGTAGAAGCTCGACCTCATTAGGTTTGATCAGAGTCTTCCCGTATTCATATTTCCATGATATTTCCATCTTAATGGGGATATGTCCGCTTAACACTTAATTACCACTAATAGAAGGACCTCTGGCAAAGTCCATCGCTTGGTCAATGTTAATATTTTGATCAAAATTGGGTAACACCTTGAGCGGGGAGATCGATTTTTTTACTTGCTTTCCGAGTTGGGCACCGTCTCTTTTCCCGTTGCTTGCAGTAGTACTTCCTGTCTTCTTCCTACCAATTGTCATCAGACAGCATGTGTAGTCATCAGCCTTATTTATCGCATATTGCGATGGTTGCTCAGTAAAACTCTTAGCCCACTATTTGGGTTTCGGATCAAATATTTGCTTTGGATCGGGATCTTTGGGTGCAAAAAAGGCTTTCACTTCGACATCGCTGATTGCTTTGGTTTCCTCATCAGACATCTCGTAAGGTAACTTGGGAGGAGGCAACGGGGTTTTCTTCGCCATACTACCTTTGTTCTGAGTAGTAGTACTAGTTGACCAAGAGGCCGCCTTCTTTGTCTAATGAGGTGGCAGAGTGGACTGATGTAACATCCAGGATTAGCACCTCTAAATAGACATGACACATGTTTGTTCATTGCATTCATGCATAAGAAAATCCGGGGAATTTTCGCGCAAAACGAAAGAAGCTATAAAGGGATCAGGATCTCTTATGTTCTGATGGAAACATCAGGGTAGGTGTGATGGATTTCAACATAACCTCTACTATATTTTTGAGTCTTGAGAAAACAATTCAATTCATATTGGAAATTGAGAATTGATATGCAAATTTGAATACTTGGGAATATTACCATGTTAAGTAAATAATATATATAAACAATAAAGTAAAAATTGAAATACAAGAATATTTAATTATACCATAGATGGACCTTTAAAATAATAGTGGAAATAGAGTTGCAAGAAGGAAATAAAATGTATTTATTTTCATAATAAATATTTTTAACATATTACTTATAATAAGGGTATTACAATAATACAATACAAATGAATTATTATATATAAGATGAATATAAATATTATATTGTCCTTTATATAATAAACAAAAGGATACTTCTTATTCTTTTCTCTATCTAGTAAACAACAAATCAAATAAATTGTAACAAATTAAAGATTACATTATAGGAAGAATTAAAGAAAGAAAATTTAACTTTATTGAATAAGATACAACAATACAACGTTCTTACAATATTCAAATAGAAAAGAAACTACAACATTTGATAAACAGAAAACCTAAATTATTTTCCTATCTATTCTTGTATCTTCATTTCTTTGTTTCTTCTTATCCTTGTCTTGTAATGTTTCCTGCAAAAAGAAAAGGATAGCAAATAGGGAAATATGAGGGGTTAGTGTTAATTGTACTCTCAGGTTTTTAGCAATGTAATGCATTGCTTTGCCTTATCATTGAGTTAGAATTTGAAAAGGGCGAAGTAGTAATGTGTTCTTATCATAGAGATTGGCCTCAACACAACATTATAGGCTTGGGGCAAGTTTCACCAAATGGAAAATATCCAGAACAGGGATAATCAGAACCAACCGAGCTCATCCACACCACCAAGTTTCATTCATGGAAACTTGCACCCAAAGGGTCCCACTTGAAAGCATCTTGCACATCAACATGCAGTTATTTCCTGTCAACACAAGAGCACACCAGGAAAAGATAAGAAGGAACCAGCCATAGCAATTCTCTGCTAGCTACTCCTTCCACCAGTTCATCTATTAGCACAAGAACTCCAAGTTCTACATACACAACCACATCCACCATCAATATTATCACCGATCTATCCAAATCCACAACACCAAGAACATAGTAGTTCTTAGATTCTCATCGATTCTTTATACTTCATCAACTAGAACTACACGACCAATAAGATCACTCACCGGATCACTATCATCTCCCTAACTCGTTGCTCTCAAGCATCCAAGAGCTAGGGCAAGGGAAAATCAAGGTTAGCAATAGCAAGGAGGATCGGCCATACACAAGTATCGAGAAGGAAGCATCAACAACAAGAAAGAGGAGATCAAGTATTTAGCTAGGAAGGATCAGAAGTCCAAGTATTATAACTAGGATGGAAAGCTGATCAAATCTAAGCACATCCACAACATAGTTCAGCAACCTAAGCAGTATCAGGTGAATATATTATTTCCCATGTTCAATCATACCATTTGTTCTTGTATGAAAATATTTTAAAGGGGGTTCTCTTACATAGAAATGCTATGCAAGGCTCATCCTAGAGCTTTGGGCACACAAACATTTGTTCTTATTTAAATTTTGTGCCTCAGCCTTAGCATCATAGACAAGTCAAGAAATTAAGAACAATTTTTTTCTTATCCTCTTTCAATCAGAGCCTCAGATTGTGCATCACTAGCCATATCTCCACCCCGTCCACTATTATGCAAACATGATTGCAACCAAATTTTTGAGCAGCAAGATATGCTAGCTCAGCCACCTACTATGCACACTCCAAAAACTGGAGGTGCCACAATGGCAGCTTAAATAACAACCTGAAATTATAAGATCTAACCAATCAGAGAAATCATCTTCCCAAGCTAAAATCTTAGGAATCATACTCAATTATATATTTGTGCTTAAATGGATAGCACAAGCCTAGTAATCTGCATAACTGTTCTTGCCAGATCACATCAAGAAATAATTTGAGACAACTAAACCTAGCAATCAACGACCTACTGAGATCTACCAATGTGTACACTCCAAAGGGAGGCATCACAGTGGCAGATGCTCTGGCAGCAATCACAGGGAATCTATCACAGTAGCAACCATAGCTATAAAAGCTAGTGAGTCAACTGGAACACCAACATATTATGTTCCAAACCAAAATACCACAATAATTAGATCTCAATCTAGATCAGAGTCACCACATCAAATTCAAACCAGGGGTTTGAATTTAAATACACCACTACGGATCATTTCCATATAATCCATAAGGGATTATAACCGCTAGGCACTAGATACCATATGACCAACCATCAATTTGATAACATTCTTTTAGTAAAACCAATGGGTTTTCTTATCTGTTAACAACCCCAAAAGTATAATATCAAATCAAATCCCCACATTGCATAAATTTATCCACCATAACCAATAGCTATGTTTCAAATCATAACATGGACAGAAAGGCATCAGACTAACATTGATAGTAAGAAATATTCAGCCATTAGACTAACATTGATAGTAATCACTGTCAACAATTCCATAATAGGGTAGATAACCAATCCATAAAACTATTCATAGAAGTTAAGCATACATGAGATCATCCTTTACATCTGCACACATAGTAACGGGGAAGAACCCTAGTACTTCTCTGTGGGCACACGGAGAGAGCACCTTGCAAGGGCACACAGAGAGAAAGCACTATGTGAGTGCATAGAGAGAGTGCAAAGAGGGGTGAAGAGCAAATACTTACTCGAGGTCCTCGCAAAGTTATTGAAGAGGAAGCAGAGAGGAGGCCAGCATCAGAGAGGAGAGGCGGCACGGGAGCACCCCGAAGGGGCGCTGCGACCCGGGAGTGCAACACATCAAGGCAGTCATACAAGGAGAACAACATCAGCACTGTCAAGGGACCAGCGGAGCGTCGAGGGCACGACGGAACTCCAAACCGTAGCCATGGGGTGGGGTCAGCATAGCTAGGAGAGGGCGCCAGTGCCGAATCGAGCTGGACAACGACCAGCACTAGCATCGACCATGTTGTCCTGGACCATGACGGTGGTCATGGACGAAGATGGTCGGAATCGCCCGTGACGGCGGCATCGGGGGGCCTGAGTGGGTCGCGAGAGAGATAAGGGAGAGAGTAAGAACGCGTGGAAGTACTGGGTGATACGTTGGAAACGTATCTATAATTTTTTATGTTCCATGCTTGTTTTGTATCTACTTTGCCTTGCTTTGTCTACACTTTGAGGTGTTTTTATATCTTTTCTGGAACTAACCTATTAAGAAGTTGCCATAGTGCCAGTTGCCTATTTTATTTTGTTTTTCATTCCAAAAAGACAGAAAATCAATATTCTCGGAATTGGACGGGACAAAAGCCAAAGTTATTATTTTTCCCGAAGCAACACGGAACCAGCGAGCGAGGGGGCCATAGGGTGGCCAAACCCCCTAGGCACGGGCAAGCCCTGGAGGCGCCTAGAGGGGGTGTGGGCCCCCTGGAACCCCACCGACCTTGATTCCTGCGCCTATAAGAAGCCTCCGACCCAAAAACCCTAGGGAATCCGGAAGAAATCCACGAAAACCTCTACTGCGCCGCCGCCACCGAAGGGGAGATTCGGGGGACAGAAAGTCTCTGTTCCGGCACCCTGCCGAGACGGGGAAGTGCCCCCGGAGCCATCTCCATCGATCTCCATCGCCATCTTCATCACCATTGCTGATTCCCATGATGAGGAGGGAGTAGTTCTTCCTCAGGTCTAAGGGCTCTACCGGTAGCTATGTGTTCATCTCTCTCTATGCATGGTCATATTGTGATCATGAGCTTTGTAATCAACTAGATCTACCTTGCTACTCAAGTGATTCATTAGATCTCTGCTCTCCCCATGTGTGTGAAAGTGACAGTGTGCATACCATGGTGGCACTTAGGTTTGAGTCTACATAAATACTCTTTGTGCTTTAATAGATCTATGTTTTCCCCACGTGTGTGAAAGTGACAGCGGGCATACCATGTGTGGCACTTTGGCTAGATTAAATATTTATTATGAGTTATATTTGGAGTTGGATGTTTCTATGAAATTATGGTGTTTCTTGGAACCATCTAGCGCTCAAGGTGACAGTGTGGGGTTATCTAGATTGGGGAAGGCCCTACCATGGATTAGAGTGTCCAACCGGAGAGTAGTTAAAAGTAGTATCATGAAGAGAGGATATTTATATGAGAGAGTGTTCACTAGTGAAAGTATGATCCCTAGGCCTTGTTTCTAAACATTGAAACACCGTTTGGTACTAGATCTGTTGCATGTTTGCTTGATTCCATCAGTTTGCCTTTAGTCTGTTCCTTCACGCCATCAGCTATTTTCTCTGCATACCCACATCAACAACAAGTCGAAGCTATTTTTACGCACCGTTACCACTTGTATTTCACTATCTCTTGTTGAACTAGTGCACCTATACACCTAACAAGTGTATTAGGTGTGTTGGGGACACAAGAGACTTCTTGTATCTTGATTGCGGGGTTGCTTGAGAGGAATACCTTTGACCACTTCCTCTTTGAGTTCGATAAACCTTGGGTGATCCACTTAAGGAAACTTCTTTTTGTTCTACAAACATCGCACTTGGAGGCCCAACAATTTGTCTACAAGAATAGAAGTGCCTAGACATCACTCGGCCATTGCCCGGACGAGGCCTTTGCTGACCGATGATCGGGATCGGGCCCGTGTCCTATAAGGGTTTGTTTAATTACATAATCATAAATATACCCTTGAAGTAAAATAAGCTCTATAAATATAAATAAAAATCCTAAAAATACGTATAAGATATCAAAATAATCATAAAAATAATATCTACCTAATAAAAACATAATTTCACTTGTTTGAGACAAATAAAATACCAATAAATATAAACACCAAGAAATCATAAAGTGAAATTTCATAAAATAAGGAAAAGTCCTAAAAATAATAAAATAATTGTTGTGTATAAAAATAAATGTACTATTTTATAAAAATACTAACTTAATTTTTTTTAAAAAAATTAAAGTAACTATTCAAAGACATCTAGTCCTTTATGGAATTTTATAAATACAAGAATAATACTTAAAAATAAATAAGAATCATTTTTAAGATCTTAAATAAATATATTACAATAGAAAAATATTAAATATATAATTAGAAAAGTTTTTAATATTTTAAAGTAATCAATCTTTATCTATTACCTATTTTGAACCTTCTTTAAAGATTTCTTAAGTAAGAAATTTTTATATTTCTTAAGAAATATTAAAAACTTAAAATCTAATTACTAAAACTTTTAAACCATAATTAAGATGTATAATAAAACTTAAGTGTAAATTATTAACTTTATAATACTCTTTTAAAACCTTAAATCTAAACTCAGAACCATAGCCTTTAAGATAACTTTATACATCATTCACTAATATTAAAAGGGAATGATCTTAATATCTACATGATATTTAACATGACACATTAATAATATCATCCAAATTATATTTCCATTTAATAGTTACATATTATTTCCATAATATCAAAACAAATTTAATCTAATCATTCACTTATATATAAAGTGAATAACTCCACACCTTAGTCATAATTATCACAAATTCAAAACTTGAGAATAATTAAAACAATTTACCTAAGTTTATTTACCCTTTATAAAATAAGTTAAATTTAGTCTAAAAAACTTATAAACATCATGTATAATAAACTACTTGTGTTTTTATAATTAACTTTGGTCTATTTAATTCAAGACCTACAACCTATCAAGTTCAAACTAAGCGAGCAAACACCAAGAGACATTGACCACATTCTATTAACCATAAAGATTGTTTAAACCTTAGAAAATAAACCTTTTCTTCAAATGTTATTCTTTTTCCACTTCAAACAACAATTCTATAATAGTTCTTTCAACTCTTAATAACTCAACCCAAGGACTTTCATCATAATCACGGATGACAATTAATCATAATCACATTATTTTTATACTTTACTAGCATAATTTAAATTATTAACACTTAAAGTTCCTTATAAATGCCATCCCTTATAAAGTAAAATTTAAAGATAAACCAACTCTTAAAGAATCATCTAAATTCACTTTACTCAAAGTATTGGGGATTCACTTGAGTTTTACAAAGCGCATGGCATTACTTATGCATAACTACATATTGCTCTTTTAAACATTAGTCCTTACTGGACCAATGATGCTAATTTCAGATACTGGATCTTCTATTGTCTCGAAGACCGTGAGTGTATAATCTTGCAATCACAAAAGTCAAGTTCACACTTGCTCATGTCCTTCGGTTATTTTTTGTAAAGTATTTACAAACCCAGTGTTGTCTTCACTTGCATTTCAAAAAGGTCAGAAAACACTATTTTTGATAATAATGTGAACTGTTGGTTACTGACCCAAGGTGATCAGCTAATCTATTAAGGCTGGTAGTTGGAATACCACTGCACAAGAATATATCGTCTAGGACTTAACAACCAATGTCACCGGTGATTCTTGCTCCGTATATCACGCGTTAAGCATGAGATTTGGAATGGGATGGAGAAGTCAGCTGGATCTTCTTCCTTTCGTATGTAGGCAAGACGGCCTTAACGTGACGTTGTGTTTCCTTGCAAGGACCCAGCATATGGGTGGACACCCTTAGGCCCCACGATTTTGATGTCTAGATTATCTATGAGTGGTTGCCGAAGGTATTATCGAGAACTCATCAGGGTTGTAGTTTTTTCGAAAGGGGGATTAACGAGATGTAGTCATCCCCGAAGGATCGCGTAGACATATGGGGTCGCGGAGAAGGGCGTGATGCTTGGATCATCTACTAGGCCCTACATCACGGAATTGTGGCGGAAGATCTTTGCGGTTGTCTGCAAGGATTTGCTTTCTCATGGGTAAAGTAACGCACCTCTGGAGTGTAAGAACTTTAAGTTGTTACTCCTATTACGGAAAAAGAGCTCTGAACGGTAGGAAAGAAACTCCATGAAACTTCTGAAACCCGTGAAGGTCGACGGACATAGATTTTCAGAATAAAATCAACCTTTAAAAATTTTTTGAAAACCTGCATTGCCTATGACCTATGGGCTGTAGATAGTGCATCAAACACTTTTTAGTGAACTTGTTGAGTATGCTCATACTCAATGTATCTTCTTAGCCCTTGCTAGATTTTGTAGCCAATATCGACAACATCTACATCAACTTCTGCTCAAAGTAATCATCACCAAAAGCAATTGCAAGCCAACATATACATCAACTGACATAGTTGCAAGTAAAAATGCCAAACTTGGTAAATTGATTATGTCTTGAAAAAACCTTCACAAAATGACCTATCATATTCGAGGTTTCCTGGCTTTCGGGTCAAATGACCAATGTTATATGCAGAATCACGGCATAGTTTGTGATATTGTGCCCATATTATGCATGCATATGCATCTTGGGATGGCGAATAATGTTGCAGGAGAAACTTTTCCTTTTCGTCGCACAAAAAAACCATTTTCCATTTTCCGAGCGTCCAAAACGGGGTTTTTTGTGAAGCAACCATCAAAATGCTCATTCAAAATGCTGCCACCACATTTCTAAAAGTACTATACCACCTTACATAGACAATTTCCCAACCGGGAGATCTCAAACCTTCCGTCATACGGTGAAAAGACAAATGTCTCACGAACAGAAGGGAAGGCCCTATTTGAATTACACGTACATGATCTAATGCTCATATTTTTTGAAAAAAATCATATTTAGACTCCCAATATGATGTTTATTCATAGATACAATGCAAGTACATGATTTACATAGCCATATTGATTGCATCTCTCAAAAAACATGAGAGCAAATTCGAATACATCATGTAAACGCTTGTAAGTAGTGGTCGTAATCTGGAGCATCTGTGATTAACATATGATGCTTGGGTCGTCCTGGTGAAATTTCATAAACTTATCATAATCTTGACATATGCATCTTGTCCTCCAACTCACTGATGTTTCTTTTCTTAAAGAACATGTAGTAGCTTTAGTTCATCGTTTGATTATCATTTGCTTATATT